>CAJUYH010002109.1:0-42442 GCA_910591685.1 Galerucella tenella | reverse complement strand
GAGTAAGCAGTACGTCCGTTCCCTTTAGATATTTTCTTATTACTGGTAAAGTCTTAAGAAAACCTTACACAGCCATTAAAACACTGAGCACTTCTGTTATCAGTTTAAAAATGGTATGGGAATGCTTATAAAATCTTAATGAACTAGACCAATACAGAACTGTGGGTTCCAGGCAATGGAATTGCAGACCAACTAGCAATGAAAGGGGCTGAAAAACTTCTTCGTTATCAGCTCTGACGTAATATTGGAAGAAGTAGGAGTCGCTGAAAAGAAGAGAAAATCTGACCATTCAAAAAAAATCTACCAAATAAGTCAGCGAACGTATTTGTAGCAAAAGAACCATTATCAACTGAATGCAGGAATATTATAATAATAATAATAATAATAATAATAATAATAATAATAATAATAATATATATATTTCAGAAAATGCTAGCATTTACAAAAAAAAAATTATAATTGTTAACAGAGAATGAAATGACGTCACAACTTTAACATTTAAGGGAAAGTTAGTTTAAATTTGCATGTAAATAATCATTAATGCAATACGGCTCAATGTCAACAAGATTTTTAATTTCCTTCTTAAATTTATTGCTGGATATTAAGGTTTTTGTTCGTAATGGTAATTTATTGTAGAATTTAATTGGCATATATATTGGAGATTTTTCAGTAATGGTTAATCGGTGATGTGGAGAAATAAAATTATTTCTCCTGGTGTTATAGCTGTGTGTCACACAGCATGCCTCAAATATTTCTTTATTTTTAAAAAGGTACATTAAACATTCAAATATGTATAATCCATACAATGTGAGAATTCCATTTGTTTTAAATATGGATCTGCAAGAATCCTTAAAATTCATGCAATTTATTATGCGAACCGCCCTTTTTTGTACTATAAATACTTTTTCCGAGTAGCTATAACTTCCCCAGAAAATAATGCCGTATCTTAAAATGGATTCAAAATTTGCAAAATAAAGGATCTTTGATGTTTCTTTATTTAAATATTTGGTAACAACCCGTAACCCATAAGTAATACTGCTCAGTTTCTTCGATGTCTCATCAATGTGCTGTGACCAATTTAAACGTTCATCAACAAATACCCCTAAGAATTTTGTATATTTCGATACCTTAAAATTAACTTTATCCTCCAATTCAACAACATAGTGTAGTTATTTAATATTCAAAAAGAAATACTTATTTTTTCTCACATATTGATGGAATATTTTCAAGTAAAAAATTCGTAACCTCAGCTCATTGACATATAAACGTCAATGCTTCAGCTAAGCTTTTCCTTTATCTAACCATAACAAAGAGTCATTACCTAAAATTGCAGTTGAAAGCTGGACAACGTTGTCACATTGCAAACTATTTAAAAGTTGGTAAAAATATTGTGAATATCTTTATAGCTGAGTACACAGGACTGGAAAGTCAAGAAAACATTGTTGTATTCAGTGTAAAAAATTTTTATTTAAAATTGCAAAGCGTTTTCGGCTATTAAGTCATCTTCAGTGCCATACCTGCAAGTAAGTAATAATAGTTGGAAAATTTAAAAAAGAAATTAGTAAAGAATTACCTACTCGTCAGATATGATACAAGAAACCTAATTAAATGTCTACAACACATTAACGTCACAATGATAAAATTACAACAAATTTAAAATTATCCCCTGATTGGGGTTAAACTGTCTTCATATTTTGAAAATTTTTAATTCTAATTATAATCTTCAGCTACTACACGAACACGTGTTAGTAGACCGGAAAACGAAGTGACACTACTTCAATTTAAAACTAACAAATGACAAATGACAATTCAAGTGGACACAGAACTCAAGCTATCCAACATGAGCATAAGAATAAAATTATTGTAAATCAAGTGATCTGGTAATGTCCCAAAACAAATATGTAAATTTCCTAAATAAATTTGATATATTAAGGTCTAATGAGAACCCATCAAATCATAAGATGCCGAAAAAGATTAAGGGTCTAATGAGAACCCATTGCTAAATCTAATTCAAAATAGGAAACTCACAAATAGGTCAAGAGAGATTCCAAAAGCAAATAAATTAATTTGAAAATTATAAAATGTTTGTGTAAATAAATGAAAGTAATTATCTGAGCATAATTCCAAATAACAAATTTTAATGAATAAAAATTGTAATCTGGTAGCCTCTCAAAACCAAAAAACCAGTCATCTAAACAAAGAAAACAGATTTGATTTTAAAGTCTAATGAGAACCTATTATTCAAATCTGATTCCAAAAACAAAAAAAGATATTATGGGTCTAATGAGAACCCGTTACCAAATCTAATTCAAATAGATAACCAATCAATAGTCAGAAGAAACTCCAAACACAATAACCATTCGAAGAATGAAGTATGTAAAATCAAATTCCAGCAATTATTAATAACAAAAATCTATTCAAATATAAAGTAAACTATTAGTCGAATTATGTATCTAGTGATATCCCAAAACCAATGTAAGTCATTTTCATTGAGAAAAATCTGATTTAGAGTCTAATGAGAACCAATTAATCAAATCATCTACAAGCCAGAAAAAGATTAAGGGTCTAATGAGAACCCATTAACAAATCTAATTCAAACAAACAACCCAACAAGAGTCCAGAAATATCCAAAAACCAAATAACTAATCATGAATTCTGTAATTTAAAAATATGGAAAAATTTTGAATTGATGATCATTAACTAAACTGTATGGTATCAGTCTGATAATGTTGTGGATAAATATGAATAAATATCTTTTTTGTTTTTGGAATCAGATTTTAATAATAGGTTCTCATTAGACTTTAAAATCAAATATGTTTTCTTTGTTTAGATGACTGGTTTTTTGGTTTTGAGAGGCTACCAGATTACAATTTTTATTCATTAAAATTTGTTATTTGGAATTATGCTCAGATAATTACTTTCATTTATTTACACAAATATTTTATAATTTTCAAACTAATTTATTTGCTTTTGGAATCTCTCTTGACCTATATGTGAGTTTCCTATTTTGTATTAGATTTAGCAATGGGCTCTCATTAGACCCTTAATCTTTTTCGGCATCTTATGATTTGATGGGTTCTCATTAGACCTTAATATATCAAATTTATTTATTTATAATTTATTTAGGAAATTTACATATATGTCTTGGGACATTACCAGATCACTTGATTTACAATAATTTTATTCTTATGCTCATGTTGGATAGCTTGAGTTCTGTGTCCACTTGAATTGTCATTTGTCATTTGTTAGTTTTAAATTGAAGTATAGTGTCACTTCGTTTTCCGGTCTACTAACACGTCTTCGTGTAGTAGCTGAAGATTATAATTAGAATTAAAAATTTTCAAAATATGAAGACAGTTTAATCCCAATCAGGGGATAATTTTAAATTTTAAATTTAATGTAATTTTATCATTGTGATGTTAATGTGTTGTAGACATTTAATTAGGTTTCTTGTATCATATCTGACGAGTAAGTAATTCTTTACTAATTTCTTTCTTAAAATTTTCCAACTATTATTACTTACTTGCTATTATTACTTACTTTGCAATTTTAAATTTTACTTTCCCGCACTAGTTCGGAAAAGTGACATTTTCAAAGCTAAAATGCGTGCGGGAAAGTGGGTTAAAACGCACGTTCGTATAAAATAGTAGTTTACCTAACAAGTGCGGAAAGTGATACTTTTCCGCACGCCATTGCAGATGGCCGAACGACGCTTTAGCGAGTTCGGCCAGCAATCGCGTGCGGAAAAGTCACTTTACGCACGTGTTAGGTACACTATTTTTTCTACTAGCATGCGAAAAATAACCCAAAAGTTAACATAAAGATACATTTCTTATTAAATGCATATTAACAAATTAATTATTATTATTTGACATTCATTTGATGAGGCTTATACCAGGGCCATTAAAAAATGATTGAAAAATAAGTTGTTTTTTTATTGAAAATTATAGCAAAATTATAATAAATTTCTTAATTTTTCAGTCATTTGGTAAACTTGGATATACAAAATACATATTTTGAATATTCAAATGTCAGTATATTCCTCAAATGTCAATAAATTTACTTTCCGCACTAGTGCGGAAAAGTGACTCTTTCCGCACGCTTTTTAGTGCGGAAAAGATTCACTTTCCGCACGTTAGTAGAAAAAAGCTTTTTCCGGGCTCTAGCGTCCATTTTCCGGTCTAGATCGGCAAAACGTTATTTTCTGGACGAAAAATTGTCCAGAAAGTGTATATTTTCTGGTCGGTCTTGAAAAAAACATCTTTTAAGGTTATGTTGTGACATCCTCTTCATTTTAGCGAGTGAATAGCAGACTGTTACCGCAAATAACCGAAAATCATAACCAAAAAAGAACTACCAAATTGACATTTCTAGTTTTCTGAAAGTAAAGAAAAAACTACACTTTTGCAACGCCATAAGAGTTTGTTTTGCAACGTCATCGATTTTTTATCGTAAATAAACCATAGAAAAAATTTGTTATATAGTTGCTAGTTGCCATGTACACTCATAATCAATGTTTGGTAAAGTACATTGGTAATATATTCAGACATGCAAGCAGGACTGTATTAGGATGTTTGGTAGTTGTGTTTTAAAAACATACATACCTACTTTACCTATATTAATATGTCCTGAATATTCAAAATTCTTATCATAGGTGAAACATGAGTCTTATTCTGCATATTGTGGATGTCGGGACATACTGGAATAGGAGAATATAAAATATAAGATGTACTAGCAAAGAGAGGGGCTGTAAAATACCATTTACCCACTCAGCACATGTACGTCCAATTATTGTACATTCAATGGACGTCCAGATTCGGCGTTTTGGACGTACATGTTTGGACGTACAGTGGATGTCCATCTTCGGACATGCAATGGATGATGTTTTCACACCAAAAGAGTTTGGTTTTCCTCAGTGAATAATGCACATTGAAGGAGACTTGGTTATTGGAGATGTGGTGTCGTGGCCCATCCATCACTAGCTTTGCCCACGCTTTCGAAGATTTACTTACATAGCTTAGACCAATAGCTGTATGATTATGGCGTAGATACCGCCATCTATAAGTGGGTAGCTCAACTACTATCAACCGCCATTGGATGTTTAAACTTAAAATGGATATAAAATGGACGTCCATTGGACGAAAAATTCGGTACATTCAATAAACATCCATATTTGTACGTATAATGGACGTTTATCAAACACCATTGAATGTTTAGACTTGAAATGGACGTCCATTGGACGAACAATTCCCGTCCATTGGACGAACAATTCGGTACATCCAATAAGCATCCATATTTGTACGTACAATGGACGTATATCAAACAAAATTGAATGTTTAGACTTAACATGGACTTAAAATGGACGTCAAATGGACGCATTGTGCTGTGTGGGTTTGGGAGCCGAAAAAAGAAGATTTGACCAGTAGATCTAGTGGGGCTCGGGTAATCAAAGATACTCCTGGTGAGAATAATCTCCGAGAAATAGGTCTAAAGGAAATAATCGTCTCTGAGACTTTCCTCAGGAACTAAGTAGAAGTAAGGAGGCACAATTAGGTCTCCGTGTATGTCACATATAATATACAATTACCTACTTCTCTGAAGCACAAGGCAAATGATGACTAAACTCTGAAAATTAAGTTGTATTATGAATTGTAGATTTTCTTATAAATATTGATGTTTATGACACTTTCCTTATTTTAATATTATTGTAGTACCTACAAGTACAAACTCATCAATAGCAAACACGAAGATTTTGGTTTGTATTTACTCAATATCGCGATTATCTACCCATTTCTATAATTATTAATAAATTATCTTATATAATTTGTATTAAACTTATTATTTTAATAAACTATAACTGAAATGAGATATTTTATATTATTGAATACAACTTTTAGTTTATCTATCCTGTAACATATGATGATATAGATGACTTTTCCACAAATTTTCAAATGTGTCCAACACGTACTTTTTATAATGATAGGTACGTTTAGTTAGAATTAGGAAGGATTTATCCTTCCTACGATTTTATTTTACAACAGAAGTATGTATAATAATTATAGTGTTTTTTTTATTATTTTTACACTAGATTTGTATAGAAAAAGAATACAAAATGGGTTTAAAATTATCGAAATCCAGCCCTGCTGCAGTTACAACAACCTCATCATAATTCAAAATAACCGTTTTTAAAACCTTGAATCACGTATATATAAGCAAAATATATTAGGTACCTATATATTTTTCAGTTATAATAATAGTTCCCAATAACAAAATTATGTAATTATACAGATAAAGTTATTTAAATCTTGTCTATATTTATTAAGACAGTTTTATACAAAATATGTAGCTTCATTTATAAATAAGTAGATTACAAAACATTCCAAACACTCTGACAAAAATTTTAAAATATTACATTTTCATATTATTTCACATTATTGTAAAAAGTACAAGTAGGTACCAACATATTTTGTACATTTCCTTGAATTTAACAAGTTTATAAATATTCCACAGCCATTCTGGAAATTTATTATACTATTATAATCCTCATCTTAGTTTTTAATTTTGGGGTCATAAGAATTTTAGAATATGTGACACCAACAACATAGCTCATATGGCTAGCTCTAGAAATATCATATGGTTTATTTACAATAAAAATACAATGACGTCATTTTTAGTTACTTTCCTGCCTATCAGAATAGATATAAATTTACCAGTAAGCTTACGTGTTGGCAAAATTTTAGGACGTTTCCAGTTCATAGGCCAGACGATAGGGGTAACAACTACAAGTAATTAGCAATACGGCTGATTTTTTTTCATAAGTACCTTAAAGTATGTAGATTAATATAAAAATAAAGTTTACCAGTCTATCGATCACACATAATCATTTTTAGCAAGTTACTCATATATAATATAAATATTACATTCTAATCAAAAACCAAGTATCTCAATAAAAAATATATTATATATTAAGATGGCATTGAAACAATTTTTCGAAGGATGGAAACTGTTATTTAGGAGGTCTGTTCCATAAATAAAATTTACGGATAATAAATTTTTCCTAATTACGAAATACGGCACTTTCATTATCTTGTAAATTTTAGGAATCTTGGATTTACAAGAAAATATATAAGTATATTAAGTACTGTAAATTTGATAAAACTGGAGTAATTTTAATGGGGTTTGCGTAGAAATGTTGAGGAAAATTCTAAGATCAAGAATATATAATTACAAAATTGATTAATTTACAAACATTTTTGGATTCAATGATTTTTTGTATTATAAGCGAAAATAGCAATTTTTATAGATTCGGGTGTGAATCTTCTTTATTTTTTCAAAATAAAATTCGATACTGCTGTAATATAAAGATTAATATTCAACGAACAAGATGCATCTAGTGGAAAGGTATAAAAGATGATTAATATATAATTTTAAGATATAATTTTTTGCATACCTTTTTCCAATAAAAATATGTAAAAATTAATTTATTACCTTTTATTTATTATTCACAACTTTAACTCTTACCAAAGATTGAGAAAAAATTCTGATTAAATATTTATATTTTTTTCCACAATTCAGAAAGTAGGTCTTCCGCCGTGCAGCAGAGTCGTGCGGATGCGTTGTTTACCGAATTTTTTCCGGACAAACCATTGATCGGACGAAAAAAACGCATGAGACCTTTTTTATTCCAAAATACTTTTCCTACACGGTGGTATTTTTTTATTCTTCTCCACCTTCCTCCCAGCGTGAAATATTATTATTATTATATTATTATTTTTTTTTCATAATTTGGGAAATCGATAGACTGGTAAACTTTTTTTTATATTAATCTACATACTTTAAGGTACCTATGAAAAAGAATCAGCCGTATTGCTAATTACTTGTATGTACTTTTGGTCTAGAATGACCCATACCGACTGGCCTATCAATCAATTTCCTTGACGAGTTCAAAACAATGTTTTCACAGTTGATCAATCAAAATAGCATGATACTCAACATGCTTACCACCGTCATTAATAAATTAGCAAAATAATGGTGCCTCCGGATTCTTTAAGAATTGCTGCTTGGAACGCCAACGGGGTAAAGAACCACATAAACGAAATAAATATTTTCTTAAATACGAGGAAAATCGATATACTACTCTTATCAGAAAGCCATTGTACTACACATTGTACAATTAAAATACCACACTACAATATATACTACGCACATCACCCTGATGGTAGGTACAGCACACGCAGGCACAGCAGTAATAATAAGATTGACCATAGATCATCATGAACTACAACCATACACTACGAACAAAATTCAATCTAGTCTAATAAAAGTCAATACATTTCGATGGCCACTGACCATAGGAGCAATATACAGCCCACCAAGGCATACTATAACCGCAGACGAATACAGTGACTTTTTACGACCACTAGGATCCCACTTCATAGTTGCTGGCGACTGGAACGCCAAACACACTTCCTGGGGATCAAGATTAATCACTCCAAAAGGAAGAAACTTAATGCAAACCATACAGCTACTGAACCTGAAAACCTTATCAACTGGAGAGCCAACGTACTGGCCGACAGATCTAAACAAAATACCGGATCTAATAGATTTTGCAGTAACTAAGGGCATATCAGATATACACTTTCATACTGAAAGCGATTTAGGTTTAGATTCAGATCACACCGCTATTGTAATAACACTAAGTGCAAACGTTATCTGGAGTACACCGCTTCCAAAACTGTATAACAATAGAACAAACTGGGAACAATTTCTACAAATAATAAACACCAACATAAACCTAAACTACAGAATACAGGAACCACAAGAAGTCGACGAGGCTGTGGAATACTTGACAAATATCATACAAGAAGCAGCCTGGAAATCAACGCCATTAATTAAAAAGGAGACAAATGTAATACAGAACATCCCCCTCCACATAATGCAACTAGTAAGTGAGAAAAGGAAAGCCAGAAGAAAGTGGCAAGCAACCAGGAACCCTGGGGATAAGACAATTCTGAATATATTAATCCACCGTATCAAGAGCGCCCTAAGTCAAAACAGAAACGATACTTTTAATTACTACATGTCCAACTTATCACCACAAGATAATACACTATGGAAAGCCACCAAAAAATTCAAAAGACCCACTGCATCAATCCCCCCATTAAGAAAACCTGATGGAAATTGGGCTCGCACAAATGATGAAAAAAGCAACACGTTTGCAGAACACTTAGCTAAAGTTTTCACCCCACTTCCATCAAATAATCCAATAATAGATGTCGAGGTAGAAACCTACTTAGAATCTGCCAACCAACTGTCACCTCCCCTAAGAGCAATTACCCCAGCAGAAGTGTACAGAGAAATCCAGTTGTTAAATCCACATAAAGCTCCAGGATATGATCTAATAACCGGGAAAGTATTAAAACATCTTCCAAGGAAAGCCATCGTACTAACCACCACAATATTCAATAGAATACTACAAATTAATCATTATACCCAATACAATGGAAGTATGCACAGATAATCATGTTAGCGAAGCCAGGAAAACCTCACCATGAGCCCAGCTCATACAGACCAATTAGCCTACTACCACAACTATCTAAACTCTTTGAAAGAATCCTTCTACATAGAACTAGCGAAATCATACCTAAAGAAGAACTGATTCCAATACACCAATTTGGATTCAGAGAACAACATTCGACAATCCAACAGTGTCATAGATTAGTGAACAATATCAAGCAAGCAATAGAACAAAAACAATCATGTGCTTCAGCATTTTTAGACATCCAACAGGCTTTCGACAAAGTATGGCACCAAGGACTACTGTTTAAAATAAAATAAAAATTACCCCATCATATTTTCCTTTCACTCAAATCCTACCTAAGTGATAGATATATACAAGTCAAAGTCCAAACCTCCTTATCCAATTATCAGCCCATAAAATCAGGTGTTCCGCAAGGAAGTGTCCTTGGCCCCTATCTATACCTTATGTATACTGCTGATATTCCAACTACCGACGATACTCTAATCGCTACCTTCGCAGATGATACTGCAATAATGTCTTCAGATGTAGACCCTACAAGAGCATCAGAAAAGCTACAATACCACCTGAATCTTCTACAAGAATGGCTAGATCGGTGGAGAATAAAAGTCAACAATGACAAATCCGCACAAATCACATTCACCACAAAACGAAGTGTCTGTCCACAAGTGACCATTAACAATATGCCGATTCCAGTAAAAAGTGAAGTCAAATATCTCGGACTACAATTGGATCAAAAGTTGACATGGAAGAAACACATACAAGCTAAAAAAACGCAACTCAAGTTAAAACTTCAGAATATGAACTGGCTAATCGGCAGAGGTTCACAGTTAACAATAGAAAATAAGATTCTAATATACAAAATCATTCTAAAACCAATATGGACCTATGGCATAGAGCTATGGGGCTGCAGTAAGCCATCGAACACTAAGATATTGCAAACGTTCCAATCTAAAACTCTTCGTATAATAGCTAATGCTCCATGGTTTATAAGCAACCACACATTACATACTGATCTCGGTATTCCAACCATCAATGAAGTTATTCAGGCATCAGCAATGAGAAACAAAAATCGCAATGAAAACTGTTGTGGTTGCAAATAATAATTTCAAATTGTAAGCAGTTTTTATTTCTAATTTTTTCTGACAATTAAATCAACAACTGTCTTATTTTATTTTACACCATCTCGTCGTAGAAAACAAACTAAAACTATCAACAAAATAAAAGTAAGTATGAAGGACACATAGAATCTGTATACTAACAGTCCTTCCCCAGTCAACCATTCAGAACGTATATAGCTATAAAAACAACAATAATGTAATACCAGTTACGCACCTCGCAATTGATCAACATGTCTTTTCCAAATTCTACCATCATCAAGTTTAATTAAGTAGTGTAACTTTCCTAATATTTTGTGAATATAACCAAAAACCCATTTTTCCTGTCCTGAATAATTTCTAGCCAAGACGCGTTGGTTAAGCAAAAAACTACGAACTTTAATTTCGGTATCATTTGTTACCAGTATGGTATGGGAAACAGCGGGCCTAATATTATCAAGTCTGGATCTTATTTCCCTGTTAAACATTAACCTCGAAGGAGACTGATGAGTTACACAATGAGGCATTTTATGATATTGTAATAAGAATTCATTCAATTGATTTTCAGCATCACATAAATTACAGTAAGGATTAAGAGTTTTTAAATATTTTTTTACGGTCTGGACGCTCCTTTCGACTAATCCATTAGTAGCAGGATGATAAAGAGCTATTAATTTATGTTTAATACCATGTAATTTAAGAAAATGTTGAAAATTATAAGATACGAATTGTTGCGCATTATCACTAACTAAATAATTTGGTACTCCAAATGTAGAAAATATTTTATTACAAACTTGTATTGTTGTAAAACTAGATTTATCTTTGGTGATATATATCTCTAACCAACGTGAATATGCATCAATTAATATGAAATAGTTCCTACCTCCAAACTCCATATAATCAATGTGAACTCTTTCAAACGGTTCAGAAGTCTTTTCCCATGGATGTATGGGTGCCTTTGTTGGATTATTTTGAATTTGTTGACACTCCCTACAGTTTTTACAAATATTTTCAATGCTCTTATCAATATTTGACCACCAACAATAACTTCGTGCTAAGTTTTTCATTTTGTTTATTCCAAAATGGGAAACATGTAATTCTTGTAAAATTTGATTTTGTAGTTTATGAGGTATAACAACTCTAATTCCTCGCATTATACAACCTTGTTGTAATGAAAACTCTGTTTGTGGAATATTGAATCTAAATTTTCGAGGAATGTCTTGACCAGTTCGTAAAGCCTCTAATAACGGTTTAAGATTAACATCATTTTGACTTTCATAAGCAATTTGAGAACAAGAAATAGGCAATGCATCAATTTGTTGCAATTCAAAAACATCTGGCTCGTCGAAAATTGTTAGAGATTCAGATTTAATTGGTAATCGAGACAAAAAGTCAGCGTTGAAGTGATCTTTAGTATTTTTATAACGAATATCATATTGAAAAACTTGTAAATAAATTGCATAATGTTGCATACGCGTAGCACTCAATACTGGTAGGGATTTTGTTGGATTGAAAATTTGAAGTAAGGGTTTATGATCAGTATATAGAGTGAATCTATTTCCATATAGATATTGATAGAATTTTTTTACGCCGAAATTTATACTGTATGCTTCGCGATCAATTTGAGAATATCTTTTCTGTGTGTCACTGAGAGTTTGAGATGCGAATTGTATCGGCCTCTCAGTTCCATCCGGATACAAGTGAGATAATACTGCACCCACCCCGTATGGTGAAGCATCAGTAGCCAAAATTAAAGGTAAATTGGGATCAAAATGAACCAAGAAATTATCCGTCAACATTTGTTTCTTCACTGAAATAAATGTATTCTCACATTCTTGATTCCATATAAATCTCACGTTTTTATGTAGTAATTTATTAAGTGGATACAAAAGGGTACTTAAATTTTGTAAGAATTTTCCATAGTAATTTATTAATCCTATAAATGATCTCAATTGAGTTTTGTCAGTGGGTCTCGGAGCATTCACAATACTTTCAACCTTACTGTTCATTTTATGAATTCCTTTGGAATTTATCAAATATCCGCAATACTCAATACTATCAGCGAAGAAAATAGACTTTTCTTTATTAATACGTAAGTTGTGTACTGATAATCTTTTTAAAACCTCATTTAAGCGATCTAAATGTATAGTATCATTTTCTCCTGTTATTTTAATATCATCTAGATAAACTGAAACACCTGGTATACCCTGTAAAACTTTTTCCATTTCTCTCTGAAAAATTGCTGGAGCAGAAGAAATGCCAAACATCAAGCGATTACTAGTATAAAGACCTTTATGCGTACTTAATGTTAATAAATGACGATCTTCAGGTCGTATTTCAATATGTAAGTAAGCCTGACTCAAATCAAGTTTAGTAAATTTATTTCCACCTGCCATCGAATTAAATAATTCATCAATTGTGGGCAAAGGATGTTTATCCACTTGAATATAATTATTGAGGGTTACTCGAAAATCTCCACAAATTCGAATATTTCCATTACTTTTTACTACAGGAACTATAGGAGTAGCCCAGTCAGATCTATCCACTTTAGTAAGTATCCCTTGAGAAAGCAAGTTTTCAATTTCCTTTTCCACTTTAGGAATTAGTGAAAAAGGAACTGATCTCGCTTTACAAAAAATGGGTTTTGTATTTTCTTTTAATGAAATTGAAGCCTGTATACCCTTAAATTTTCCTATTCCGGCTGTAAACACACTTGAATATTTTTCTTCCAGTTCTTTGACCAATAGTTCCGTAGATGAATTAACAATATGATCAAGAGAAGTGAGAAACAAATTCAAATGTATTTGACGAATCCATTCTCTACCCAATAGTGGTTCTCTGTCAACTGTAACAACATACAAGTTTAGATCAAAATTTTTATCCTTGAATGAAACCTTGCAAGATAAATACCCTAAAACTTCAAGAGACGTTTTACAGTAGGAAATAAGTTTGAGATCCGTTTGACTGATGGTAGTATTTGGAAAAAGTAAATCAAATTTACGCTTACTTATAACTGATACTGCAGCACCACTGTCAACT
Source organism: Galerucella tenella (assembly GCA_910591685.1). NCBI lineage: Eukaryota > Metazoa > Arthropoda > Insecta > Coleoptera > Chrysomelidae > Galerucella > Galerucella tenella. The sequence continues at coordinate 28,768 of CAJUYH010002109.1, read as the reverse complement.
TCAAAAGTGATTTCTTTGTCATTAACAACCAAGGTTTGATGAAATTTTTTCCTGTAAATATTTTGATCAGATTCAATTGCTATTATCTCCTCAGCTGGTTTTTCATTATTGTAAAAATCAATTTGATAAGTATTTGAAGATTTCTTCCTACACACGTTCTGAAGGTGACCTTTCCTGTTACAAAAATTACAAATTAAATTATCTTTATTAGGACAACCTGTAGCTAAATGCTTTTGATCACCACATCGAAAGCAAAATTTTGAAAAACTTGAACTTTTATTTGTAATACCTGTAGGTATGTTTGTTTTAGATTTAAAGCTGATTTGATTCAAATTTTTATTAGCATGTAATTCAGCAGTGTCTTTTGCGGAGAGTTCCATACCTACAGCTATTTCTACAGCCTTATCTAGTGTCAAATCTTTTTTTTCTAATAAACGACTTTGAATTTTATCATTACGTAGACCCCAAACAAATTGATTACGTAATGCTTTCTTCAAATAATCGCCAAAATTGCAAAAAATTGACATTTTCTGTAAAGTGGTGATGTACTGTTGTATCGATTCACCTTCCTGTTGTTTCCGTTGATGTAGTCGAAAAATTTCTGCAATTTCCAGTGGAGTAGGATTGAAGTAATCTTGGAGAGTTTGTACCAACTCTTGAAAATCCTTTGATTTTGGATCTTGTGGTGTTAATTTGTCACAAAGTATGTCGTATGTTTCTGAGCCCATGAAATGTAAAAAATAAGAAACCTTACTAGTTTCAACGATTCCATAGATTTCACAAGCGCCATTGAATCGTTGTACCCATCGAGTCCATTGCGATTTTGTAGCATCGTAAGGTTCAATTGTAAATGTATTTTGAATAACTGTAGTTGTATTACTTGAACTTGAGCCTGAAACTTGAGTATCTTGTAGGTTCATACTTTTTCGAATTCTCCTATTGGGCATGGTAAATCTATAATTGTGTAGTTCTTTCGAATCCTCGTCGCCAATCTGTTGTGGTTGCAAATAATAATTTCAAATTGTAAGCAGTTTTTATTTCTAATTTTTTCTGACAATTAAATCAACAACTGTCTTATTTTATTTTACACCATCTCGTCGTAGAAAACAAACTAAAACTATCAACAAAATAAAAGTAAGTATGAAGGATACATAGAATCTGTATACTAACAAAAACCATCAAAATCCACTAATATCCAACCTTTATACTGATCCAATGGAACAGAGAAGATTGAAAAGACGCTGGCCAGAAGACCTCATAGGGTGATCAACGGAGACCCATCAGTGGATGGTGCCCGCCTCAAGTCATTTAGCAAGAAACCACATCATCTACTTATTACTGGATACTTATTGAGTAGATTGTAGATTTGCAATTGAATAAAAAAAAAAATTTCATGATTGAAAAAATCCAACAATACAAAATTTATTCACATCAATTAACAAATATACTAAAATTTGTAAGAAAATCAACAATAAATTTATGGAAGATACTCAAATTGGCTACTCTTTACATCGATGCAGGCTTGAAGATGGTCTTCATGAGATCGACTTGAGCCTTTGCGCATTAACATTTTGAAAAATCTGCCTTATTCTATCTTTCCTATGGTGTACTTTGTACCTCTAATCTTTTTCATAGCTTCTGTAGAGAAAATTAACTTGATTCAACTCTAGCCTAGAAAACTATTCCTGTTCCTCCAATCCACCTTCAAGAGAGCATATCATTCAATTGACTCTGAATGAGCACATTATGATGAGCAAGAGCTCCGTCATGAAGATACCACATTATGAAAATGTAAATGTTTGTTGATATTTCAGAACCACACTAGTGCGGAAAATTAAATTTGTCAAGTTATTGGGGAGTATACTGACATTTGAATATTTAAAATATATAAAAGTATGATTGTAGCTTACCAAATGACTGGAAAATTAATAAATTTATTATAATTATGCTATAATTTTCAAATAAAAAAACTTATTTTTCAATCATTTTTTAATGGCCCTGGTATAAGCCCAATCAAATGAATGTCAAATAATAATAATTAATTTGTTGATATGTATTTAATAAGAAATGTTTCTTTATGTTAACTTTTGAGTTCTTTTCCGCATGCTAGTAGAAAAAATAGTGTACTTAACACGTGCGTAAAGTGACTTGAGATTGTTGGCCGAACTCGCTAAAGCGTCGTTTGGCCATCTGCAATAGCGTGCGGAAAATTATCACTTTCCGTACTAGTTAAATAAACTACTATACCATTTAATTTATTTTAAATTTCCTTAATCTCCTTAATTTTGTGTTTATCTTGTTGCGCGCAATTCTGCTCCCAATTTTGGTGTTCTTACTCGTATTCGGGTAGAAAATGACCGCTGCGCGCCACAGAACACACCCAACTGCCCACACCCACCCTGCGCGCAACTCATCCCAGCCCAAATAAACACCTTTTAAACAGGTCAGTTTTCACTCTGACGGGAACTCGAGTGACAGCTTAACGTAGGTACCCTAATTATGACACAGGTAGAGTGGTTATCCTGACGGGAATTCGTACACGAAAAACTACATCAAGAAATCTGCCCCTTACACATTTGTGACACTGTTATCGACCTTTTAAAATAATTTTCTAAAATAACACTTTCCCAACATTAATTGTTGTGAATGAATTTTATGCAGCTGATTGTTATTGATTTTTGTTTGAAAAAAAATTAATAAAATTGAGATATCACAAAAACTATTCAGTTTGGGTATAGGGAATACTCAATCAAATTTGAAGTATGGTGACGTAACTTTCATTTACCGACATCAAATATCCATATTTATAATAATTGTGAAACCGATGTATTTGAGTTTGGACTCGCCCTGTATTCGGTTTCTTATGGCCTTTATTCGGGTTCAAAGATATGGAAGACAGTCGAGTGAATTATGATACTAGAACACCATGCACAGACGTACGGCTGTAGCAAATTATGGCCCTGTATTCGGTTTCTTATAGCCTGTATTCGAGTTCAAAGATATGGAAGACAGGCTGTAGCCAATTGGAATTCTGTCCCACTGTCCATGTATCATTATATGTGTATACCCCATCATATTATGGTCAATATATTTTTAATCCGAAAAAAGTTTAACTTGCGTCGTAGTTTCATAAAACCACAAAATAATTTTCAAGCCTGTAGCTCCCTATTGTTAGATTTGCTAATGTGAATATTTATTTTCACTTACTATGTCACACTGTCACATTAAATACCTACCTACCTATCTAGAACCAACTTATATGTTTGTTTTTAAATTATGTAAACTAATTGAAATTCGTATCCTTCCTATTTCTTCAAGGAACGAAAAGTATTTAGACAAATGAATAATTTTAATAAAGCACCTCATTACGTAATCATCTCACTATAGAAATTTTGTCATCTGACGTTAAAATTGTACATTAGGCCAGTTATTGAACGAAGTTCGAGAAAAATGTGACAAATGAATTCCATAATATATCTCAACTATTTTTAGTGAACTACTATATTTTATAATAAATTTACGTTAAAGACGAAACTAAAGATTTTCAAATAAAGCAGCGTAGAAAATAGAGATGTTAAAAAGATACTTTTAACGTTGTAATGGTGGATTACAATATATAAAGAAATGCTAAAAAACACGTTACCCTAATTTTTAAGAATATCCAAGAATATCCCTAGGCTCATTTTGGTACATCTAAGTGTAATTGATAATTAATCTAGTATACTTAAATGTACTTCTACTACTGTCCTAAGTGCGACGTTTTGACAGTCCACTATATTTCGAAAACAGTTCACGTGAGTGGGAAACTTGACAGCTCAATCAATTGACACTAACACTCATGTTTATATTTATAATTGAATGTCTGCCGTTTTTCCTGTCATTTTCGATCACGCGATCCTATTTAATCTTATGCGCCAGTACTAAATTTTCGATCAACTTTTTTGAAAAAGTTTTAGGTTCAATTACTGAGTATAAAATCACAAATTGTGACAAATTCCGGTGGAACTTCAGGCATCATCTTGAAAAAACGTTTTTGTCCGATATCTCGGGAGCTTTGCACTAAAGGGCAAAGTCCATTATTGTAGAGAATAAAATTTCCTTCCAGTAAACTTTTTTTGTAAAACTAACTTCTTCTATCTCGGCGGATAACTATTAAAATATTGGATTAATCAATAAAATGCAACCATCCATTTTTAAAGATCAAGGTATTCTCTACAACTTTTGTTTAATACATTTTTTCTAATATCCATCCTTTTTGACATATAGGACGTTTAATATAGAAATGAGGACGCTCGACGTGTGAAGCGGCGAAGTTTATTTCGGGGGCTCAAATTTCATCTGCCATTCGTTTGTTATGTATTTTTTTGCGCGATCGATCTTTTTTGTTTATTCACAGCATCGGTTGTCAGGTCAGTAGGTTGTGTTTACTGGTTTCTAAGTCTAACACGTCGGTAAGTGATTTACTTACCGTTCAGACGTCGGTAAGTAAACTACGTCTTAGCCCTACATACATTTAAGTGGTCCTAAATAATATATTACTTCATTCATTACACAAAAGAAACAAAAAAAATAAGAAGATTGATATATTTTTCAATGAACAGAATCGAACAGAACAATATAAAAAGTAATAAATAGCATGAAAACAATTTCACCAAAATGCAAATTATATTTTAAACTGATTGAGAAGTATAAATGTCACTTTTGACATTTCGTTCATTTCGAAGAAATTTAAATTATTTTATCTACAACTGTCATGTAACGGGTACGATTTGACACTATTTTTAATGTCATAATGACGTATATTACCGCACTAGTGCGTTTTTGATTACATTACCGCACTAGTGCGGTAATAAGAATCTAGAAACATATTAATACCAGAATTAAATATTTAAAATAACACTGGAAGCTGCATTTTCAATTTCCGAAAGGAGATTTTCTTCCCTTGAACTCATTTTTATAGATTTTTGTTCATTCAACTTTGAGAATTTGATGACATAACTAATTTATTTTTTTTCACAGCCTTGTTTGTCTTTGTTGCTATGGTCATAAAATATGATACACAGTACCTTATGTTTGCAGTCAATATTATTAAAAATACGTTGGATTGAAATTTTTTTTAAATTTTATATTATAGGTACTGTTAATAATACTAATAAACAGTTGTAGATAAAATTTTGTACGTAACACGTGTGATAGGAATTATTAACGCACTTATGTGATTACACGACTCGGCCTACGGCCTCGTCGTGCAAACTTCACATGCGTGCGATAATAATGTCCATATCCCACTAATTACGTAAATAACTATTATTCGAAATTCGAATATTTCAATACGATGTATAAGCATTTCGAACGGCAGCGATTTGACAAAATATCGAAGTATTTTTGGCAAAGAATTTTGAGGTAATGGATGTATTGAAAATTAAGAAAAAAATATATCATGTAGATTAATGTTGAACTCAGAGTTCTCATCGAATAAAAACTTTGAAATGCTAACGAAATTTTGTTGAAAAAAATACGAATCATGAGGTAATTACACATATTAAGCAAAGTTTGAGCCCTTGTAAAGAATTAAATATGGATTAAATGGAAAAACTAATTGATAAGAAGTCTAATTTGAAGCTTTATGAATACTATATAAAAATCTCAGAATCCTCAAATTACTTATGACCGTACAATTCCTTATTGAAATTCGGTTGCTACCACTAAAATATCGGATAAAAATCCATCTCTCGCTTTTCTATCCTTCTATGACTGACATTGTCTCTCTGCTTCGGTAGTCGCGTGCCGTTCCATTGTTGATATAGTTGAAATAATACCCTTCTTGGTGTGCGTCATCGATTGTGACGTATATCCGGGTTTTCGGCATGTCCTTTATTTTATTTGCTATTTTGACATATAGCTAACCTTAAATTTGATAAATAAAATCATCAGGATCGTATTAAGCCAAAGCCGAGAAGGCTATGAAATTAATAATTACCAGCTTCTTTTTCTAACTAAAAATACTTCAGAACTTTCAAAATGCTGATGTTTTTTCGTGTATCTAGGCATATTTTTGTATTATTTAGATAAATATAACAATAAGATTAATATTCACTTCTTATAAATAATAATTGACCGTAAGCAACAAAGTACACACCTGACAAGAACTGTCAGTGTGACAGTAGAAAAAAACGTAAGACACATTGCCGCTACGAAAGTTACGCCTTCATAGTATTTTAACCTCGCGATTGATAGGTTGCGCTGGCGCGTAATCTAAACATCAACCAATAAAATTTTTGTAAGTCAAAGATTAGGGTTAACGTTTGTAAAACATTCAAACGGTTCATTATCGTGATATTTTTATTAGGATTAATCACAGACCTGCCTTTTTTCCATTTCTTCCTACGTAATGTGATAGAAGGAGATTAACAATTGATGACGCACACCAAGAAGGGTATTATTTCAACTATACAACGCTCGCCGGTCTCGGCGGTCTCCCAGTTCAGTACTGACGAAGCTTATAGAGTAGTACGTGAACCAAAATCCGCTTGGACCGCTTGTCTACCTACATGTTGCGGAGCTTTCATATTTCTAATAAAATTTGTGAACTTAAACGTGAGGACGTAGGGAAACAAAAAAATATATCGAGCATAATTGTGCAAGGTCGAATTTATTAGATGCCCCTTAAGGGTAATACCAGTCTCCAGCAAATTTGGAGGCTTCGCTACGCTCAGCCTCCAAACATTGCTGTCGACCGGTAAACAACCCTTACCGTTCTTGATACTTAATATACTATTTTTGTACGTCATTTCATTTTTAGTATAAATGGGTTGGAGATTTTCTAAAACTTTCAGTGAGTCGGTGAATGTGTGTATATATAGTGATATTCACTGGAACCTGAGAGATCTATTGTGCCCCCTTACTTCTAGTTAGTTCCTGAGGAAAGTCTCAGAGTAGCTCCTTTAGTCCTATTTCCCGGAGGAATCTTAGGATATCTGTAGGCTTTAACTTAGGCAAATGTACCTCTTCTATCCAGTTATTCGGAAGTATGTGGATGGATGTTTCTACTTCCATGACAAGAATCAACTACATTCTTCTTCCACTATTTTGAGGTTTTTCAGATGCCCATTCAGGCGACAATGTTCCGGGTTTTTGGCACCCAGCAGAATCTTTGATTTTCCAAGTCATACTAGATATTTTCCTATGATCAGATCTCCACTTTTTTCGGCGTTGCCTATTTCTTCCAATATTACATTACATTAATACCGCAAATTAAAGGGATCCGGTCCCCAAAAGGGTGTTTCTTTCCCCCCCTTTGCTAGTTCATCTGCTATTTCATTTCCTTCTATTCCAGAGTGTACTGGAGTCCACAGTTAGCGTGCGCCTCTAGAAAGCGGTAGTTTGGCTCAAATGTTTAATGTATACTTTTTCTATCAAAAGCATTGTCACTTATGAGCCATATCACATTCGCTTATGATATTCTGATAGAGAAAAAGAGTAATACCTAATTCTCTGTGTTAACTCCATGTAACCAATGAATCGTACTTCATGTATACTTAAAGAAGCTTTGGCTGTTATTGTTACTTCAATGTAGCGAGCTCCACTTGAGCCATATCTGTGTAGTATTCCATCAATCAGGTTTCAGCTGCATAAATCTCCTTTTATTAAGTACTGGAAATAAAAACTATTAATGGCAATATTGATAATTGGTAATAATTTTTCGAATTACTTATACGTAACTTGAATAAAATTTTATTTTGAAAACGAAATTAAAAAGTTGCATGTACAATACGCGATTTGTAAACATATTGAAAACTTGAAAACTATTTCTACCCAATGATTAGAATATTATTATACTATGGTAACTGATATTTTAGAGATGGGCCTGTCACTGACCTCACTAATTACATTTATTATAATGATGTATTATCAATTTACTCATAACTGTTAATTTTTTCCATGGTCTTGTTTTTGTACAATTCCACTTTAACTTCCATATTATTAAACAATGTTAATATTGAACGGAAAATTAAATAGCTTTTTCTAACGTACACGTGACGTACACGTCACGTAACTTATAGTTGCGTGGAGTCTATATGAGTTTGAATACTCTTTTCATGAAGCCAATCAACCTCAATACTGAACGTTCCATGTGGTTTCTTGGTGGTGGCTCCTAATGACTTAGTACATGAAAGGTCTGCTCTAACAAGCATCACAGACAGTCTTTGACAATCCGGATTCGGTGCAAAGCATGGAGTGCAAAGACCCTAAAGGATTGTCAAAGACTGTCTGTGATGTGTGAGGCTATATCACTGGTCTAGGAAGTGCCCTGCAGTTTCCTGTTCTATTAGTTTTGAGTGCCTGCTAAGCTTACAGTGGTTACATAAAACAACTTCTCTAACGAGTTTCTTCGCCTGTCTCTGTACTGGTGAGGTTACCCACCATTCTAGATATTTCTGTGCCACCCACTTTCATGTGGCAATATTAATTGTTGAATATGCCTCGCCGCAGAAAGGTTTCGGTCAAATAAATGGCATTGTTGAGCCTTGTCTGTCTATTTTGTCTTCATTTTCGTTGCCATTATACCATTACCAAAACTATCATGACCTTTGACTTCTATGGAATTAAGTGCCTTGAGTGCTGCTTAGCTGCCTATTAATTTTTTCAACGCAGTGGTGAAGCTTCGTAACTTCCTCTTGGAAATTTGTTACGTTTTTAGATAGACTTATTGGTATAGCTTTTTCTACCAACCTCTATCTTGAAGCCGTATGTATACCAGGTTGCCTTAGTCTTCCAGTCTTCAATACCTAGTTATTGGTACTTAGGTATACTATATATTGTGATCGTTGCGTTAACGAGTTGCTTTCTTATGTCATTCGCTTTTTAGCTTATGTGCTGGTGATATAAAAGTAATCTGGCTTTTCTTAATATAAAAATGAGTAGAATCAGCATGGACGCCTTCATGCAAAACCGGACATTCGTTTTTTAATAACAAGGTTTCCAGCCTTCCTACATTTTCTTTAAAAAGACAAACTGCGTGGGGTGGAAAATGTATAGAATTGTTCATAAAAATTTGGTTGAATTTTGCTTTTTTAGTTTTGAGTATTCAATATTACGCCCTCTAGAAGTGAAGGAAGCTACAAGCTACAAGACTATAAATAAATTCCAGGTTTTTAACGAGACCACTTTTATAATAAAAATGTTTGTAAAGTACTATAAATATGGTTCCTGAGATATGACGGAAAGCCATTCTTATTTTGGCCACCTGGTACATATTACATATCCGAATTCGTTTATCTCTATAAACATTTTAACATACAAACTAAATCTACTTATTCTACAATAAGTACAAGGATCACCCTGTATTATCGGATAAAAAAACTCCAAAAATGACAACCATTTTTGACTTATGATAATGGCGTCACGATCTATAAAAATCGATTACCTAATTCTATTAAAAATAGACGTCAACTTTTATTCCGTACAAACATAATAAACTTGCCTACTATTCCGCATTCGAAGGTTAACGCTGTTTCTACTAACAAACAGAAGTTAGTCTTACTTAGTAGTTAGTAGCAGTAGAAAACTTTGCTGGTTTGATATTATTATACCCACTTTGGATTAAATCATTCAATTCGTCGGTTTCGGTTTTACAAATTCCGTTTCCTAAAAGAAAACTCACGAAAAGAATTCGTTAAATTGGTAGAAGTGATATATTTTTAATATCATTTAAAAAATGGCGGAAAGTAAACCAGATACAGTTCCTGGATTAGGATTTAAAGATAAGGATAAAGCTCTGGATACATTAAAAGTTTTGGAAGGAAGAGATCCCGATTACCAAAGATTGTCTATTAAAGGACTGATAGGAAGAGCTAATAGGACATTGACATGTAAGTTTATCTATAATTATAGATATTATTTTTTAATAGCTCAATAGCTGGTTTAATTTTTTTCCAATGCCCTTAAATTTTAATGTAGTTAGGTTCGTTTTTAAAATTTTATTTAAGAATATGAAACTTATAAATAGGTAACAAGTAGGTACCTACATATTTTATGGAATGGTAAAAAATATAACTATGAAATTTCGAGAGGAAATTCTTAAAATAGAAGGTTTACATATCGACCTACTTTAGTTTACCTATTTTTATATTTGTTAAAAGTTACTATCAAAGATTACAAAAAAATGCAATCTTTGTCACTATCAACACTATGTTAATATTCTTAGTAATCTTTGACTGTTGAAAATCTATAACTTTCCAGAGCCGTATTAGGCTTGTGCGATCCTGATAAATATTGTATTGATTAATTATTTTTGACGTTTCAATTTCAGTAATTCATATATACGTTATAGCCAATCAAAACATTATTATAGTGGAACTAATCCCAGCGAGATTGTTCAATGTTGTTTTTATTGAATGACAATCACATAAAAACGTAATTCCTTGATCTGGCGCGTCTGTCAAAAATTTTCAATAAAATAAATTATGTTTATATTGAGTCGAGTTATATAAATTTAGATATCGCAGAATAATAATTATTCCAACGCTTTATAAGTTTTGAAAAATAGTTTTCAAAGACAGTGATCATTCGACTAAGAAGAAACAACTACTTCCCGGGCTATAGGCCCCGACCGATATTGGATTACACTTCAAAGTCTCAAAGTCACACGGGGTTGGCATATCTACAAGATATTTAAACTAACCATTCTGGTTTGCAATTAGAAGGGACAACATAACTTGTAGACCGGTTTCTGCGTATTTGCGCCTCATCAGTACAAGGTATATGTTATCAGTCCGCGTGCATGAAGCCTAATCATTAGTTGAACGACCAATGTCTTTGAAAACAATTTTGTAAATATTTACAATCACCAACTTTCCCAAAAAGTGGCCTAATTGTTTTTATCAATAAAATGTGTTCCCACATTTTATTTCGGGGAGGGGGAAGGCAAAAAAAGCAAAAAAATTGAAAATATATATATTTATTCCCTTCCCCTTCTCGAAAAAAAAAATTGCTTTCCACATGAAGTTTTCCAAAAAGGGGAAGGGAATATTTTTTTGTTTTTTTTGCCCTCCCCCTTCCCGAAATAAGATGATTTTAAGATAGTTATTTTCCTAACTAGTGCGGAAAGTGATACTTTCCCGCACGCGACTGCAGTTGAGCCGAACGTCGCGGAGCGGAGTTCGGGCAAGCGGTCAAGGGCGGGAGTTAGGAACATTATTTTTTCTACGACCGTATATAAAAAAAAGTATACCAACCCATTTTTCGAAAGTTATCTTATTTCAAAATACACATACAAAACTTTAACCAAAAAATATTAGTTATTATAAATATTACTATTAAAAACACAATTTGTTGCATTCTGTAAATTACTTAAAATTACCGGTCCAGTGGAGTTATTTGGTGTTAAATGGTAAGTAGATGACGTCGATGAGGATGGCATCGGCTGCAGGTCACATAAAGATGACGATGAAGGTGACGGCAACGGTTTTAAGTCATTTGTAAATGAAAGAATTTTATTTAATATATTTTTCTTATATCAAACCCGGGTGGTTTGATGTGGTTTGATAGTTGTTTTGTGACTTCACTTCAAAGAATGTACAGGGTTATATCAAAATATTTTCATTATTTAATTTTCAAAAAATTGAAAATGCAACAAAAAGCTAGGAAAGATGTACATTTTATTTGATGGACTATTTCGTAAATATTTATTTACCTGTTGTCACAATAGTTATAATTTTCGAAGTAAAAAATTATCCAATAAAGTCAAAATTTGCATGTGCGGGAAAGTGACACTTTCAAAACTAGCGCGTGCGGGAAAATGGGTTAAAACGCACGGTCGTAGAAAAAATATATTTTCTTAAAGAAGAATAGAATTGAAAACTACATTATTCTCTTTTCTTTTTCAGTAACGAAGGATAAAGAAAAGATCCAAAACATCAAAGATGCTATTAAAGTATTTGAAGACTTTCTTAGAGACTTTGAAATCAACAACCTATCTAAAGAAAACAGGGCATATTTACCTCTAGCCTCAACAGAAGTATTTCTACCTCTTAAAGATAAATTTAGCATTAAAAATAAGCAAGTGGAAGCTTTTTTGGAAGCATATACAAAGAAAGCCAAAGGAGAGTACAAAAATCTTAGAACCATTTCCAGTGGCGATGAAAAACCCACTTGGGATATTGTTAGGAACGCAGAAATTAAAAAATTGTTAAAAGCCATGGAAGAATCTCGACCAGAACTATGGAAAGATGATTTGCCGACAAAAGAACATCTTGAACTCATTTTATGGGCTTACAGTCCCGACGCTAGTAAAATAAAAAAGAATTTAGATACATACGCGTCAAAATTAGGAACAGGAAAGAAAGATGAGAGCGATGAAGAAGACTTAATGGATGATGACGTTGATGAAGAGGAAGAAAAGGAAACTAAAAAGAAACCAGAGAAAAGTACCAAGAGGAAATCGTCGGGAGAAACTAAAGATGAGTCTCCCGAAAAGAAACAAAAGAAAAATGTGGAAGAGGATTAAAATTTGGTATAAAATGTTTTTGTTGTAAAATTGTATTTTTTGTATTGTATTTTAAAATGTTTCTACTATGATTTCTTAAATATTTGTTGTTTCTCTGAATTTGGATTTATTATACATTTTGTATTAAAAACTAGTTAAAACCCGATCACGCGTTTTTTTCATATATACTTTATGGAGGTTAGATTTTCTTCGCGAGAAATTCAAAATTAATATGCAAAAGAATATACACCACAATTAAAATAAAATCGAAATTGAAAATATATAAAAAAAGTAAAACCCCAGCATACCTAATAATTTGCAGGTTTTCTCGGAGAAAAGCTTGGAAGCTGATGATGAGAGAAATACAGGAATGACCTTAAATACCTACAAGGGAATGTTAAAAATGAAATAAAATACAGTGATAGAGCTTGCCTCCGAACGGCTTCGTAAGGCCATTGAACTCTCTTATCACAGCAGCTGCTCTGGCAACCCGTTCCTTTGGGAATTAATAAATAAATAAAAATTAATAAATTAATAAATTAATTAATAAATAAATAAAAATTAATGGAATAAGAATAAGGAGCTTACCAAACTAAGTACTCGCAAACTGTTTAACAGTGCGGAAAAAAAACAGGAGAGTGGGGTTTATTTATTTATTTATTTAATCATATAATTGGCCAATAATCAGAATAGATCTGGTGTTACGACCTACAAAGTATTCTTTGATTAATATAATAAACTACAAAAAATAAATAAAAACAATATGAAACACAAAGATAGATTGTAAAGGTAAAGAAAAATAGTTCAACAAAAACATTTTGGAGTTACCTACTATAGTTTGAAAACTGCAACATATGGTAATATATAATAAAATATAATACTAAAACAGTCTACTTTCTAATCAGGTATCTGCATGATCAAATACAGACTCTTGTGGTGAGGTGGAAACGACCTCAGAAACGACTTGACTCCAGAAAATCCTTTCCAAAGATCCTATCAATCCCATGGGCAATATTTTAAACCCCAATAGATCATACACGGACACGGACAGCGAGCCTTTGCAGATTCCACTGCAGGCACATATACCAGACCGTAGAGACAGGAACGAAGCTCCTCGTGCGAGGACAGTGTATTGGAGTTCTGATAAAAAAGTAACTCGCTTACATCAACTGGTATCTAAAATACTGAAATCAATAAATAGCTCTCGGATCGGAACATTTTTTGATATATAAGTAGCATTTGATCTCATCTGATTCCAAGGTATAGCTGCTGCTATTGCAAAGCGTGGTGCACACGACACATGCCTGTGAATAATAAAACATGATTTTCAACTGGACAGCAGCGACAACCTTATTTTGAGATTCCATGGAGGGATGTCAAATAGGGAGAAGCATTATCTTCTTTGCTGTGGGACTTCGTCATATACGAACTCTGGGAAGATTTGAACGGGAAGGGTCTATACACCAAGAGGTATGCATAGGATGTCTGATGACAATCCTTGTACCTACTGTGGAAATATTATCTAACGTTAGGCAAGGCAAGAAAATAAAAATATCAATGTTTCGCAAAATATACACATCAACTAACAATTTATCATAGTTCTTAATATAATTTCTTATAACTGTTTTCCTATTTACTGCCAAAAAGCAATGATACATTTAAAAAACTTGAAATGTGTTTGCTGTGCAATTAATGAGTTTGCATTTGTGTCAGTGTTTCTGCAAAGGTGCAATATTATCTTCGAGTTGAGTATATACATCTAGGACTAGGAGTCCAAGAAGGACCTTGTGAAAAGAATGTTGAGCCTTATAGGGGCTACTGGTCTCTTCACATAAACGGTACAACCAAGAGTACAAAATACATAAAGACTGAAGTACCGGGATCTCGAAGCCTCTGACTGATGGTGCAGCACAAAAATCAAAATCAAAAGGACTCGAAATCGATCAAAATAACTATTAAGAACCACGTGTTGCACAGAAAACATTTGTTTATCTCTGTCTCTCTCTCTCTCTCTGTAAGATGATGTAACGTAACCCTATTGGTGCGAAGCTTCGCATATAACCGTGTCTACAGACCAATTGGGCATCTTTCTTTATGATCTTCACAGGCCCAAATTAGATTAAAGTTTGCTTGTAGGTTGAAATTATTTTTTTTTAAATACCTAATCTATTGCACGTGTATATTGTCAACGAAAAGTGCAGAAGTGCTTGCTGTTATTTGTATTCTTTGGTGAACACTTTTGGTCGTATAATAATTGCGTGTCATTTTTTCATTCTGATTGTTACTAAATGTCTGAATAATATATGATAATAATAAATTTCCATATACCTTCGAGTAGATGATATAGGTCAACTGAATGCGTACCTGCTTCAAGCGGTACGTTGGCCTTTCCGAAGATTATGTCTCCTGGAGTACAATTCCAGAACTGGTTCTGGTCCAACATATGTTGTTGCTGAACCTCTTCTTGGGAAATCATCAGCTTGTTCATATTCAGAAATATCGTTATGTCCCGGCAACCACAATAATAATACTTTAATGTGGTATGCCAGTTCATTTAGTTCTTTCTGGTATTCTTCTACCAGTGTGGATGTCACCTTGCGGCTATTTAAACCTGCAAGGGCTGCCTGGCTGTCAGTTAAAATGTTTATCCTATGAATGTCAGTCCTATGTTTGTTAATTCTGACACATTCTAGGATAGCATAAATATCCGCCTAAAATATTGAGATATGTTCTTTTAGTGGGAAAGAAAATCTTGTATTCCTCATTTAACTATAAACCCCTGCACCCGTCCCTTCAATATATTAATCTAGACTAGAGTCAATAATCACCCCGAGATATTTAACATCCATCATCATTGGAATTTTCGTACCTTGAAGGGAAAGTGGCCCCAATCCCACCAGGTTCCTTCTTTTGGTGTAAGGCACTATGTTTAATTTGGTGGGACTTAAAAATGGGAACGATGAAAATAAAAGTAGGCAAAATACTAATTAAAAATAATTTATTTAAAACCTAATAGTATTACAATTCATATAATTTTTATCACCTAAAATCTCTGTTGAAAATTTTGTTGTTGCTGTTGATTTCCATTGTTGTACATCATTTGTTGCTGATGAAATTCTTGTTGTTGAGAAATTGGAATTTGCTGTAAACAAACAGTAAATTAAGATAATGCCATATCAGCCCCAATGTAATATCGAAAGAAACTGGTAACGCCGAATAAAATTAGTTGATCTGTAGTAGATCTCTAGTATGGCTAAGAAAATCAAATATACAACTTGGAAACTACAACCAGGTGAGGTCACAAGAATGTCTAAGCCAGAGTAAGACGTCCCTAAGACACATGTGTTAACAACCCAACTAACAATTTAAGTTTTATAATGGCTTTTAGAACGTTTACAGAACCATTTCGTAAAACTGCCACTGTTTTATAAACACTTTTACAATGTTCTCATAGCTCTTATAAGCAAGAAATTGGCGCAGATTATAAAACAAATCGCCTGTTAAACATGCTCTATAGATGTTGTTTGTTGCTATAATAAAACAGTTTTTAGAACGTTAATAAATGTCTAATGGGAATCTATTGTAGGGCTTTTTTAGAGCCGTTATAAAAACGTTTTGCTACGAGCGATGATAGTTACACGATAAGAATATTTTTTTAACATTCCTATCAATACAAAATTGTTTGTGAATATACAATTTGTCTCTTTAGTTGTTGTAGAAAGATATTAAAATCTGTAGCATATTAAAACATGGTAGCAAAAATAAAATGAATGACAAACGGCTGATTCGGTATAAACAGCCTCGAAAAATTCCATCCATGGAGCAGATGTGACTGCGAAATTGAATTTACTGTTAAGTATATGGTACAATTCTAATGAAATTTCAACGCGCCTCCCGAATTATGATAATTGGGGAAATTTAAAATATAATTTAATCATTTAAAAAATTATATTATATCAATTTTTGGTAAATACTTTATTAGGACCTTCTACATTATAAACTAATTAGTCCAGCATATTGATATTTCATGAAAATAGACAATAGACACGAAGACATATCATTTAAATATATGACCTGCCGCTTACAGCCTCACAAAATGGCCACTTTCTTATACGGTATTTATAAAACAAAATTGTCCGAAACAGGACAATTATGCTCTGTTTGTAGCTGTTATGAAAATTAAACAGGATTTGTCTAGGCAGAGGTGTATTCGGTATAAAAAGTAAATCACATATAAGTTTAACCTTCAATTAACTAGTTTTTTTAGTATAATGTTTTCATTCAGTGGTATTGCCTGATGAAAACGCAATTAATATTGAGTCCATCAGTCTCCTCTGTTGGAGTATGGTCATTTAGAATGCTAATCTTCAAGTTCTCTGGAGGATTGTTAGAGCTAGAGCCACTAGTGCTTTTTATCTGTGAATCACTTACAATCTTATGATATATACTTTTAATTTTTCTGTAAAATATACCACTTCTCTTCATTTTTTTCCCAGTTACTGTACATTTTCTTTGTATGTGCAAACAAAAAATATAATAAGACCAAATAAAAATGAAGGCTATTTTATAACAGTTTTATAATTATTGTTGTATCAATATTTTAATGTTAGAAGACCTCCTTATGCAAAATATTTGTTTTTTAACTGTTTTTTGTAAAACTATAAAACAATAATTTTATAATCACAAGCCTTAATACCAATCTGCTGCAAAAAGCAATTCACTTTTATTAATAACAATTAAAAAACTATTTTATCATTAGTAAGTATGTTCATTACAAAACAGTTTTATTATTGCTTTTATAGTGATAAATTAATCTAATAAAAAACCATTATGAAATGCTTTTGGAGCAAAGTATCATTCAGAGCTAATATGCTCTATAAAAAGTATTTTATAAACGTTTATAAAATAGCTCTATAACTCATTCTATAATTTTGCTGTAAAAACGTTCTCAAAACAATTTTATTGACCGAACAGTTAAGCGCAACAAATTTATCGTAAATTAATACTTTATAAAACATAAAAGTTTTTACTGAGCGTCAATAAAACAATTATAAAATATATTAGTTCGCTAACGATGTCGAATTGCTAGTTGGGAAGACACTGGAGTATGAATGGGCCCCTCAAGAAACTGACACTAGTGGAGCAAGATAAATGTAAATATTATGGAATGGAATAACAATCATAGAGCTCAACTCCTGGATAGAAAATGGATACCTATCTCAAGTAAAGTCTGCAGATATCCTGAAATTTCTCCAAGGAATAGTTCTACAGTAACTATAAGTTTCTTAGTTTTTTTTTGGGAACCCCTATACATACACACTACACCAAAAAATAAAACTAAAATAAAATTGAAAATTTTGGCATAACATTAAATAGGTTATACCCCAAACATACTCTTTAAGTAATAAATAATCCAATTCAGGATTACATAATGAAGAAGTAGCCATACCTTGGTGCCAACTCCCTTAGAAGAAGAATAAAGTAAATAAAGTTCCTAAAAGTATCAGGCTTCACTAAAAGACTCAAAAACTCAAATTTTCAATTCTCTACTCTTATAGTAGGGAAACCTTGTCCAGATTAATGAAGTTTACCATTACCAGACTTGGAAAGAATGCCATTCAATGGTACTGTATGGTGATGTACAGACAGCTCAAAAGCAATAGAAGGAAGTGGAATAAGAGTGTAGGGCCAGGAACCAAGCATTCTGAAAGCTTGGGAAAAATTCAAAGTATTTACATAATAGTTAAACGATGAGTAATGCAATCTGTAATATTGTTGTTTAAAATTATTAATTATAAGGTTGACTGCATTTATATTAATAATTTATTATATCTTCGTGTTCCTAGGGTCAACTCTCAAAACCAGTTATTTTATCAGAACAATTACAGGAAAAACGTATATAAGTCGTCTCCTCTATATAAGATGATTTATAATTATTCAAATATCGAGACAAAAATAGATTATATTTTAAACTGTCAATTGTCCACAATGAAACGTGCATTTTTAACTACTTAAATCTAATTCTTATAGTGGGGTTATAACATTGTAAGTTGGTAATTTTGTATATTCATTTCAAAGCTGAAATGGGCATGCTGAACACACACTTTTTTTTCTTTTTTTTTTCTTGTTCTAAAAGTTTTTTTTCCAGTGTGTGTTCATTGTGTCCTATGCATGCATGCTAATATGGTTTGCTTAATTAATTCTTTTTTCTCTCATAGATTTTGTTATGTAGAACATATTTGTGTTTGTTCACCTTATCCTGGTATTGGGCGTGTCCCGTTGGATATTGTATTAAAAATAAATAAATAAATAAATGATAAGAAAGTGTGCCCACATAAACATTAAATCTGTTAGTACCTGTTGATTGACTTGTCCTGGATGTCCCTGTGGTCCTGTCAATCTAACTCTCTTAGCTGAATTATGATTATCTTGATTTGATTGCTGTTGTTGAGATGGTTGTGGCTGTTGCTGGGTTGTTTGTTGTTGCTGCTGTTGATTCTGTCTCTTTGCATCAGACTTTTCTTCCTGATCATCATCTGTTAGAAATTCTCTCTTAGGATATGGTATTGGACAACCTAAAAAATATCTATACTAGATTGAATGGTGACCAAAAATTTTACACACTTTCAATAATGGTAATATGTTGAGCCACATTCAAATTACATTTTTTCAAACGTTGTTGTCACATGCAAAAATTCTCAAGTAATGATTTGACAAGCTTGCAGCCATGACCTCAATTCTATTAAGCATCTCTGGGAATAGTTATCAATACTATAATAACTTACCTGCAAATATATCTTGAGTAGGTAGAGGCTCTTCAGTAAAATATGGATCTTGCATGGCTTGCTCTGAAGTTATTCTTTTATTAGGATCCATTAACAATAGCTTTTGTAATAAGTGGAATGCCTTGCTGTCTGGCTTAATTTTATGCCTATCCATGTATTTAATTAATGAACAATTTACATAGCTAAAAACATATTAAAACTATACAAATAAGCAGATTTTATACAAACAAAAATTGAATCTAAATCTAATCAGATATTAATAAGAAAAAATATTTTTAATAAATCCATACTTTGCTTTTTTGAAATCTTTTAGAAGTGTAGGATGCTCAGGCATTTTTTTTATATCTTCCCAGTCTTTCTCATGGGGGAATCCCATTACATTAAATATTCTATCCAATTGATCATGATGGTAAGGATTGCTAGTTTTAATATCTTCTTGACGACAATGAAAGATTGGTTCAGAAGTTAAAAGTTCTGCAAAAATGCAACCAATCGCCCATATGTCTAAAATTTCATAAATCAATTATTAGTATTAACAATTTACCTATTTATAAATATATATTATGCAAATTAAGGCCATACCTTACCTATTGCTTTTGTATAATGTCTAGCACCAAGTAATAACTCAGGAGCTCTGTACCAAAAAGTTACTACCACAGGATCTAAATCAGCTAATGGTTTTAAAGGAGCATTGAATAATCTAGCAAATCCCATATCAGCAATTTTTACCTAGAACATAAAAGTGAGTGACACATTTTTATAACAAATTCATTATTACTACTAACCCGTCCCCTTTCTGGTCCTTCTCCCATAACAAGTATATTGGCTGGTTTAAGATCTCTGTGTAATACCCAGTTTGAATGAAGATAGTGGATACCATCTAAAATCTGATATAGCAGAGATTTTACCATTCCTTTTGGTACCATGACAGGTTTCTTATTGGCTTTTGCAGCTCTGTGAAATTTTATTATGTGCCACAAATCATGCTCAGCAAAATCAAACAGTAGCCAAACTTTTCTATCATTGTGGGATAAGAATACTTTAATTAGATTAATAACATTTGCATGTTTTAATTCCCTCAACAACTAAAAATATTGTGTGATGGTTAATTAAACTTAGCTAAGAACAATACTTACTGCTATTTCCCTACAGGCAGACATAGATAAACCAGTGCCTTCAATTTGTTTTAAGGCATAATCTTTAGAATCACTACCGTCTTTTCTTCGTCCTTTATAAACGTGTCCATAAGTACCTCTTCCTACTTTGCAGCCTTCATAGTCAAATAAATCCTCCACCTTTACCCGCTCATTCTGAGTTTTCATTTTAAATTCGTAATCCATCATCAAACATGTCATTCTAATTCGAGCTTGAGAAAATAAAGCACTTCTGGAAAGTGCTATTTAACTATAAAAACTTGATTATACTTCTATTGCTGTATGTAATGAGTATCTGGTATGTTATTATTAATATTTTTATAAACTATTGGTTTCAGGCGTTTGATATACGAAACGAACAAAAACAAATATCACAAACAAATATAATATAAATTATAAATAAACAGCCTGACACCTGACACTGACAAGACAATTACATTCTTCTCATGGTGGATGCAAAACTAAAGTATCCAAATATTTACACTGTGAAAAGCTGGATGTAAAACCATAGAAATATCTCTGCTCTGAGTAAAACAGGCTTTAAGAATTTAATAGCATAAGGCACCCACAACTTGTTTACTTTTTGGCGATACTTAAAATTTGAAATCAGGTTGTATGATAACTTCAATTTTATATCTTGTATTGAAAATAAATTAAATTATTATTAGATTATTACTTGTACTTACGAAGGCCATGAAGAAGAAAAAACTGTCAAAATTATATCCGCTTCCTTGACAGTAAATTATGCGCATTAGCCTAAAATTGTTCTCTTTTATCGAAGTGTCTTGTTGTGCGAGGTGAGGTGTAGAAAAATTTTATGTTTTTAATTCAATTTTATTAAATTTATATACAAACTAAAAATTAGTTAAACTTGAGTCTTTAATTATTGTTTTATTTTCATGTAAACTTGAGAAGAATAATCTACCAATACCATATTGATTTTTAACCACACTTTTCTCTTCTAGAACACATCTTCAAAATGCAGTTGTGCCTGAGAGGAAACTCCACTCATTTCCTTGAGTGTCAAGGATCTGAAACTATTGGTGAAATTAAGGTATGTCCATTATCATTGATATTATAACCCAACAATAACTTTTTTTTATCAAGGACCGGATTGCATCTTTAGAAACTCTAAAATCATCTGAAATTAGTTTATATGCTGCCGGAGTTCCAGTTTCTGATGACAGATTTGTATCAGATTTTGAAAGCACAGATATTGAACTCACTGTAGGACTTCCTGGTGGTAAAGTTCACGGATCTTTGGCCCGTGCAGGTAATTTATGTTTTTAGATTAATATTTTGCAAAAGTTTGAAAATAAAGAAGTATGGCAAATATCAACAGGCTATTGTGACTTAACAATGACCTTTCTATTATTTGCTAGATCAAGTCGGATAGTTTGAGGTACCTTAGGAATATATTCTTTAGGTGCTATAGAATATCTCGTACATGTTAATAGTTGTATTTCATTGATTTATTTGAACTACTATATCTACTACTATTGGTACTAATGTGAAAATGTTTTAACAGGTAAAGTAAAAGGTCAGACCCCAAAAGTAGAAAAACAAGAAAAGAAAAAGAAGAAGACTGGTAGAGCTAAGAGACGTATCCAGTACAATAGACGATTTGTCAATGTAGTAGCATCTTTCGGACGTAGGCGAGGACCAAACTCTAACTCTGCTCCAGGCTCTTAAGATTCTAATTATACCTTTTATTCATTAACTTCAATTGTAATGGTGAAATAAAAATAATACATACTATTCAGTTATACTGTTTTGTTTTATTTTATGTAATTAAAAAAGATTACTTTTTACACAATCGACTGTCAATATACTCACAAGAGAGTATTTTTATTTACAATGAGAAGTCACTAATTTTGTGTAACAAGAAGATATGAGATGTGTTTCTTATTGAACTGGGTATTTGGAAATGTAAAAATACACAGAATAAAAGTAGGCCAGTCGGTATGGGTCATTTTAGACCAAAAGTAAAGCAATTAGCAATACGGCTGATTTTTTTATAAGTACCTTTAAGTATGTAGATTAATATAAAAAAAAGTTTACCAATCTATTGATTTCCCAAATTAGAAAAAAAAATCAAAAAACTTATTTTTTTCGAAATTTTTCAATAATTCACGCTGCGAGGAAGGTGGAGAAGAATAAAAAATATCACCGTGTAGGGAACGTGTTTTGCAATAAAAAATGGTCTGCGTTTTTTTCGTCCAATCAATGGTTTGTCCGTAAAAAATTCAGTAAACTAAGTATGTGTTCCACATCCGCGCGACTCTGCTGCAGGGCGGAAAAAAATATAAATATTCAATCAGAATTTTCTTCCAATCATTGGTAAGAGTTAAGGTTGTAAATAATAAATAAAAGGTATATATTAATTTTTACATATTTTCATTGGAAAAGGTATGAAAAAAATTATATATTAATAATCATTTATACCTTTTCACTATATACATTTTGTTTGTTGAATATTAATCTCTATACTACAGGAGTATCAAATTTTATTTTGAAAAAATAAAGAATATTCCTACCAGAATCTATAAAAATTGCTATTTTCGCATATAATACAAAAAATCATTGAATCCAAAAATGTATGTAAATTAATAATTTTGTAATTATATATTCTTGATCTTAGAAGTTTCATCAACATTTCTACGCAAACCCCATTAAAATTACTCCAGTTTTATCAAAGTTACAGTATTTAATATATATATTTTCTTGTAAATTCAAGAAAAATTAATTATCCGTAAATTTTATCTATGGAACAGACCTCCTAAATAACAGTTTCCATCCTTCGAAAAATTGTTTCAATGCCACCTTATTATATAATATATTTTTTATTGAGATACTTGGTTTTTTATTAGAATATAATATTTATATTATATATGAGTAATTTGCTAAAAATGATTATGTGCTATGACAAAAAATTTCAAAGCCGACACTTTCCTCTTCAAAACGCCGTATTACAATTATTTATATCTTCAATATAACTGAACAATAGTTTATCATGTACTCCGCCGCGCTTCAGAAAATAGAGTCGCGCGGATGCGGAACACATACTTAGTTTACCAAATTTTTTCCGGACAAACTATTGCTCGGACGAAAGAAACGCAGGGAACCTTTTTTGTTGCAAAACACTCCTCCTACACGGTGGTATTTTTTATTTTTCTCTACCTTCCTCCCAGCGCGAAATATTGAGAAATTTAGGAAAAAAGTTTTTTGATTTTTTTTTCTAATTTGGGAAATCGATAGACTGGTAAACTTTTTTTTATATTAATCTACATACTTTGAGGTACTTATGGAAAAAAATCAGCCGTATTGCTCATTACTTGTAGTTGTTACCCCTATCGTCTGGCCTAAAGTTTCAAAGCACTGTGCTGGTGGTTTGTTAGTTGACAAATCTAGAAAATAGGAAATTATATTTTGCCAGTTAAACTGGACTTTTTTCGCTAAATATAATTGGGAAAATTGAAATTTGCTTAATCTTTATATGATTTGATCAAACAAAATGATGGAATTATCTTTGACACAACTGTTAGGATCGGGCTAGTAAGTATGATCTCATTCCTTGGTAGGTATTCCCACTTAAATTTCACATAAAAAAATAGTACCTACTTTGAAATTTAAGGTTATTGACTATTTTTCTAGTTGAATCAATCTAGAGCTCCTCATTTTACTGGAAATTACTTGTCCCAACATGTAATTATGTAACATAATTAAATAAATCTAAATGACAAACTATTGTAGGTAAATTAATTGGGGTTATATTAAGAAGACAGTATAAAGAGATTGGAACTATCTATAAAGGTTAAAGGAACTAAAAGCATAATGAAATAATAAATATATTTTAAACATAAGGATTCCAACTGCTATCATCTTCAGGTGTTAAAAAATTGTTAACAAGTAATACAATATCAAAAATCCACCATATTCCCAAACCACCCAGTGTCAATAACTTCCCCACAGCTGTTCCTGTTTGTCCCAAACAAAACCTATCCATTCCCAAAAATCCTAATAAGATGCTGTATAATAAGGTCGTGGTAAAGTATTGATTTGAATACTTTATGCAAGGGACACCCTTCCTAAAAAATGTCCTATTTCCATAACACTCTATATTTGATAAAACGTTACACACAACATCAGTCCTTTCTACTTCATGATACTTAATTCCTCCGAACTTTAGACAACCATAGGTCAATTCTTTTTGGGCTGTTATATTTCCTTTGTGATCTACTGGTTCTTGGCAATCTATAAATTCAAATGGAAGAAAACTGCAATTAACCAATGGTCCTCGAGGATCAAATGATTCTGGTACTTCCGCCTTTATGGTTAAAATTTGTAAAATTATAAGCAGAATGAAAACATTGCTTAACATTATTGAAGATTTAATAACAATATTTACATTCCATTCTTACTTTAACCTCTTCTACTTCTTATTCTTACTTCCAAAGTTTCCATAGAACACATGGAAAAAATGGTTTTCATCATCTGTGGAAGTAAAACAGATAGAAAACAATTTCAAACTTTCAGAAAATCATATTTTTATAATATTTATATAAAAATATACATCAATATTAACACCTTTTGCGACAAAATCATTTTTGATTCCGATAGAAGGAGTGCTGGTATTGCATAATAGAGCAGTGAAAATAAATAAGAGAGAAGAAGAGAAGAGATAAAATAACAGGTGTCACTCCCTCAATTAAATATTTATTTTTATTTAAATCAGACATAACATACATTTAAATTTTGTCACCAAAAATAGAAAGATATCACAAATGCAGAAAAGATAAAATCAAAATAATATAGCGGGGTAGTTATTTTAAAATTTTAAACAGAAAAATGTCATCTGCAACAATAAGAGATTTACAAAATTATGTATTTAATAGTAAGGAGGAAATTCTGATATCTTCTTGTAAAGTTAGCAAACTCCTCAAGAAAAAGAAAATATCATTTTTGTGTCTTGTTAGTGTAACAAATGTACCTACTAGTATAAATATTATTCAGATAAAACAAGCCGATCGACAAATATTCAAGAGAAAAAGAAATTGGGGCTTAGTTGAACTCAAATCTGTAGATGGACATAATGAATCTCCAGATAATTTAGAGTTTGATTTACATTTGGATAAAGCTTACAGGTGGGTCGCATTAAATGGACAAGAACGTCATGCTTTTATACACAATCTGTGGAAATATTCTCTGAAGTATATTTTACATGATAAACCAGTGTTTAAAAACATTCCAAAAATGTGGATAACTGAAGACTCTACGATTCCTGAAAAGTTTGACAATAATTTGTTACCACTAGATCATGAATTTGTAGAAGACTTTCAAGTAAATACTGAAAAAGAGCAAGAAGATCTTAAAAAGTAAGCAAATACTTGTTTATAGTAGGAGCCTGTTTTATTTCTACTGATATTTTTAGATTAATGTCTGGCTGTGAATTTGCAATTAGCAATGCAGAAGCTTTCATGGAAGTATTAGCTAGAGATTTATCCCTACTAGATGGAGAAAACATCCATTGTGTTTTAGCTTCAGAGGATCAAGTAGAAACATTAATGGAACATTTGGAACTAGCATTAAATGAAGTGGAAAAAATGGAAACACAGTTGAATGATTATGATGAAATACTTTGTAATGTTAGAGATACAATGGAAAAAATGGAACACAAAAATTCCACACTTTCCACAGCTAATATGAATAATCAATGGCTAATGAAGGAGCTGGAAAATTTAACTGTAAATATTTTTTTCTGTGGTTGGAAATTAGTTAAATCATACTTTTTAAGCTCCAAAAATTTGGAGCTGTTTGTTGTTAACTACTAGCTATTAGTGTAATGATCTTTGTAGAATTCAGACATTTTATTTTTTTACTCGTATTGAAGTGACCTAACCTAAGATATCGTTGAGCACTATTAAATTTAAAATACATTTCCCATGTTACAAAATTGTTACAGAATTTACAATACTATTATGAATTATATACTTACAAATTATCGATTGATTCACTAAGAAAAAAATTCGTGAATAGAAACAAATCACCTTTAAGACAAAACAAAATATTTACCTACTCTACACAGGTACTAACAAAAAAAACTGAAAAACAAACTGTTGTATTTGCAATATAATAAAGTATTGTAATTTCTTTATTTTGAATAAGGTCAAAGTATGATACTTCTGTGACAAATCCCATAAGCCAGGAATAGGTATATATAAACTAAAAGTCATAACTATATATCTACAATGAAAACCTTAAAGTATACATATAATATACAAACTGCAAGTAATGGTAATCAAATACCTATGAAGGATAGTGAATGTAACTTTAATTGACAAGCTAAAAAATTATCAAATACAAAGGAGACTGGGAGGTATACTTAGGATGATGTGGGACAACAAAATTACTGAAAGATAAAAGATAGCTGCATTGATACTCCGAAAATCTCACTTAGCAAATGTGGACTTTTCAAACTAGCTACCTATATGCATAACTGACAGAATTCTCGGAAGATTGCCTACTATATATAACTATTCCAAAGAAGTGGCAATGTATAGTTACAGACAAAACATAATAACAATCCACAATGAAGCTGCTCTTTACTGTTCCAAAGTTTAATTTATTGTATTCTAAAAATTACTAGATAATGCATTTTTGTCTTTTATGTATTATCTATTAACATAATACTCTATTGTGAATTTTGGAGGACCATGAAATAAAATGCGCCCCCACTGATTTTTCACTGCTTTTGCTTATAGCAGGCATAAATTAAATTTGAACAAAGCAAACACTTTTTTTTATTGGATAATGATTTTTAATTTGCTATATTTTTATAGACAAAGTTGGATTTATCGTCAGAACATCAGAAAATTTTGGAAGATGCAGATTTCACAACAGCTAAAGGATTAACACTTGCTGTAGATGCTGCAAATGCTTTAAAACGAGTGATTAATTCAGATTTTGACAAGTCTTTACTTCAAATGTCGGCAGTATCTGAACAAAGAAAGAAGTTCGATAAATTGAAAGATAAATTTTCAAGAAATATTAGTAGACAACTCAACAACTTATTTATACACTTTGGCAATCATAAGGGCGAAGGAGAAAAAAATCTGGATGGTCTGGTTTTACCGCAACACAGTGGGGTCCATAAGGAATTATATCCGTACACTGAACTTATCCATTGGATTAAGGTACTTATATTATCTGGTATTATCAAACAATCATAGATTATTTCTTCTAGGTGATGGATAAGCGGATGTATGAATCTTTAAAAGATGTTTATACATCATCTTTGGGTAAATTGTATGATAGGGATTTAAAGACTCTTTTTACAGTTGCTAGAGAAAAAATTGCAGGTAAGATTTCTAGGTAAATTTTATACATATAAAAGGAAAATTGCATGTTGAGAAATTAATTATTTTTCTACTTGATAAATATTCTCCTCTCTCCTAAACATTTCAACAGTATTAATATTGTCGAATTCTATTAAATCATTGGAGTTGTCTGTCGTACCGGGGATTTGTAAAATTTATTTTACCATATTATTGAAACACCCTGTATTTTGATGTCCTCATTGCCTGACATTATCCCATCCCAAGCCAAGTCAGTTTCTTAGATTTTGAAAATAATTATACAGTAACCGAAATAATGAATCTATTCCTTTTGGCTTTTACACACTGTACATGTTACTTTCTCTGTTCTAGTAAATGGGAATGTTACATCACCTACTATAATTATAGGACTTGATAGAGACCAATGGACTTTGGAAACTAGTAATAAAGATAGAGAACGATATGATACTGTATTAGAACAAGTACTTACCCAGCTGGAACCAGTATTTATGCAAGAACAACAGTTTTGCTTGAAGTTTTTCCAGGTTGGTTACATTATTTGGAATTACTTTATTGAATATTTTTCAGTAATATATACATATTTTGCCACCCATGGGAAATGTCAAATATATAAAGCTATTTTTGTGTTATAAGTATAGTTAATTAATGCTTGAAGATTTTTGAAATTTAAACAACATTTACTAAAAAATTCATTGGTTTAAAACTAATTTTAAAAAACTTCTTGATTTTTGAGAATGTTTTCAAATGGAAACTACATTGTTTTTATTTCACTGAAAAGTACAGTCAAAACGCC
Organism: Galerucella tenella; assembly: GCA_910591685.1. Taxonomy (NCBI): domain Eukaryota; kingdom Metazoa; phylum Arthropoda; class Insecta; order Coleoptera; family Chrysomelidae; genus Galerucella; species Galerucella tenella. The sequence continues at coordinate 194 of CAJUYH010002109.1, read as the reverse complement.
CACTGAAAGGAGTCTTATATCACCTGCTGTCATAGCTGAACCCCTTGAATAATTGTACAGAAACGGGAGTTAACTTCGTTAATTCTTAATTATTAAATATATAAATTACGAATACTCTTAATTCTTTATTTTGGCTAGTCGACAATATTTAGCTTATTAAATAGTTTTCAATTAATATTTTATCAGCATATTAT
>CAJUYH010002108.1:0-42457 GCA_910591685.1 Galerucella tenella | reverse complement strand
GTCATATTTGGGGACCAAATTACCAACTCCTACTACCTATTTTTATACGTTCTTACGTTTTTTTTAAAGACAACCTATAATTTGTTCACTCTGTTTTATGGGTTCAATAATTGCTTATTAACATTTCATTACTCCTGCTCCTAATCCAAACAAATTTTCAAGTGATTCTAATTATTGACTTATCAAACATTTTAAACAGAATAAATACTGGGTTTATTAAAGTTACGCGGAAATGTGGATATACAGGGTTTCCCATTAAGTCATTGGCGTAGGTACACAGACATACCTATACGTATTTATATAGCTCAAAGAGATCATTGGAAATATAAGATGATGCTTAGCTCTGTAGAGACTACTAAAAAACGTTAAAGGATAAGTGATACTTAGAAGCTGGGGAATGAAATGTAAAACAGGGTGGATAACTTGAAAGTTGTAATTTTATTATAGAATGAATTGTTTTACATTTTTTAAACACTTTAATGATCTTGTGCCAGTTTTCAAATATGTAAGGTGTATTTTTATAATTGGACATATTCCAGAATCTACAACTATGAAATTATTTTTATTTTCATGATTTGTAGACAAATACAGGGTGTAATAAAAAATTTTACCAAACAAAAATGATTATAATGTATCTTTGTACGTGTTCTACATCGTATTCTGTAATTATCAATATTAAAACCACTTATGATTCACGCACTGATTTGTAATAAAAATTATTTGAACTGATACTTCATTATTAATCTATCATGTGATATTTAAATATCAATCCATTATTCTAGTTAGAACAATACATCATCCCGCTATTGTATTGAAATCAAAATCAATTCTTGATGGTATAAATATAAATAATATTTAAATCGCCTAGAAACAATATTCTGTAAGAAGAATTTGATCTATCGTTCGACCTTACTTCTCCGGACTATACCTAGCTCCAGTTCACCTTTTACTTTTTCTGTACACCTAATTAATATTCCTAACACCTGTTAGTTACAATGACATTAGTTTCCATACACATCGAGCATTTAAACCCCCGCTAATGAATAATTATTTCTTTTTAAAATTGAAAAATATTTATAAACCACATTATGTGCTTATAACTTCCTTTAAGTAGTGTCCATTTTCGGTTTAGGTTTATAGTATTCCACTAGAATAGACCCGATTGTATAATAAAACAATTACCATTACACTTTTATTATGATCTGATGCAATGTTGTCAAATTATTAAACATATATATATATATATATATATATATATATATATATATATATATACGTACCTTCCTTATCATGCGAAGCCCGATACAAACTACAGATGTATCGAAGCCCTGCAGAGAACTGTGAGGAGGGTGTGTATATACTTTTATTGCAGTTGTTTTTAATTGTTAGTCTTCGGAAGCCGTTGAAGTTCTACAGTACTCACGAGTCCCCAGTGTATTATTTATATTTTCTTAGCGGTTGCTACGAAGCCCAACAGTGTTGCCGTCAAAATACAATATATTTTGATATATTTTTTATTTATTAACGTGAAAATAAAGAACATGAAGCGTTCGGAATTTTTGTGTAGACTTTCTAGAGATAATAAAATAGCTTACGTTTCTGAAAATATTGAAGTGATAAATATGCCTATAAATTCAGGTTTCAATTCAAGTTCGGAAGACTTCAACATGTCTATATCTGATAAGTCTGGAGAAAAACATTCTTCAACCGAAGTTAATAGATGGGACTTAAATGATATAACTTCTAGGGAGACAGTAGATGGAAGTTTATTGGAGATCACTTCTCAACTAGAAAATGAAGAACAGAGTGATCCTATTAGCTCAGAGATGTTCAAGAGTCTCACTTTTCTCAATCCGTCTATGTCTGCGGTGTCTCAAAAAGAAAATTTTTACCATTCTTCAGTTGAAGAATATGGATTGGGCACACATAACTTAGCTCCTCTTGAACCAGTGGATCCAAATTCATTAATCAAGTATATTTTTCAACTGGAAAATAAAGAAAATGACTATTCTCCAAAAAAACTGACTAATCTCAATCCTGTTGGCTCGGAAATATCTAAGGATCTTATGTCTCCAGATGGCTACATATCTCCTGAGTCAAATATATTCTACCAAACTTCAGTTGAAGAAAATCGATTTACCTCAGATAACTTAACTCCTCTTGAATCAGTAGATACAAATTTATTAATGAAGTTCACTACTCCTCTGGAAAATGAAGAAAATCATGATTTCCCGAAAAAAAATACTATTGATCCAGTTAGCTCAAAAATATATAACCATCTAATATCAACACCAGTAGACCTAAGTTTGCCTGGATCATCAGCCTCAGTGTGTGAAAAAATTCCTTCCGATAATTTCCTCAGTCCAAATGGATTGAGCGAAGAAAATTTACCGGTTATTTCTGAAACGGAAAATTTAGAACCTACTAATGTAGTTTTATCCCGCTTGAGTAAAGCTAAATTGGATTTTACAAGCTCTGATTCAGAACAAGATGACTGCGAAACCTTTTCCCAGTACATTCCATCTGATACATCCAGTTTAAGTTCTTCGGATTCTGAGTCAAACGGGCCTGAATGTGAGACAAATTTTGAAGTTAATGAGGTAAGAACTTACTTTTTTAAGTATAACCAACACGTATACAGTGGGTACATAAAGTAACGTAACTTGCTAATATTTCGATTTCCGTTAGGTATACAAAAAAAAATGTTGAATAAAAGTTTTTTCAAATAATCTAGTCCATCTGCATAAGTCGATTAGATATATACAGGGTGCACCGTTGCTCCAAAATAACTTATTAACATATTTTTTTAAATAGTACACCATATTTATATTTTCAGTTTCTCATAATCTATTAAATTACAAATACAACCGCCAAGATCGAAATTCTAGGATTCCCGCCAAAACTTGAAATCTTTGGTTGGAAACCTAAAATTTTAGCGGGAAACTTGAAATTCTTAACGGGAAACCTGAAATTTTGGCGGGAAACTTGTGATTAATTAATATTAATGGTAGAAAAACCTACTACTTTTTTGACATAAACAATGTTTTTGAAATCTTAGATTCAAACCAATGTAACTTTGGAATTATTTAAGGTAGAATTATGCGGTTTTATATGTAATTTAATAGATTATGGAAAACTGAAAATATATACCTGTTGTACTATTTGAAAAAATATGTTAATGAGTTATTTTAGAGCAACGGTGCACCCTGTATTCATCTAATCGACTTATGCAGATGGTCTGAATTATTTGAAAAAACTTTTATTCAACATTTTTGTTTGTGAACCTTACGGAAATCGAAATATTAGCAAATTACTTTATGTACACACTGTATATAACTGTATATAACTATTTATCCTATCCTATCCTTACCTTCCTAATCTTTCTAAACTATTTAAATTATCTAATCTATCTAATACAAATATTCAATTATATATAATGGTCATTTAAATAATCTTTTCTTTGAAACTAACTCAAAGATAACCATCTCAAACACTGACTTATTTTAGTATTTGCAAGTACCTTAAATCTCCCCTAATGTTTTAAATGATATTGAAAAGCAATCACAAATGTTTCTCATATGCTTACAGATACCCAAGAAAAATGAAGACCAACCGACAAATAGCGCCAACGTGGGCTGCACAGAACAACAGTTTGAATTATTTGCTCGTAGACCTGATACCAAGGAAATTCTCAGTAAAAACCAAACTTCATCATATTCAGTAAGTAATTGCTACATCAATAATTTATTCTATAACGAATACTTTTGGACCATATATTGAACTTTTTTTTATTTACGGAAAATAACTTTGAAAAATAAAACAAATTTGTACGAGCGTGTGCTAAGCACATATTCACACAATTGTTTTATTTTTCATGAATTTAGTAACTAAAATATTTCAATCACAAAATATAATTTCTCATTTTAGGTTGCTACTGAACAATATATAAAGAAACCCTCAGCAAGAGAAAGACCTACTATTTGCCCTTTATGTTATCAAGATGTTGTAACACATTTCACAAGGCATTTATTCAGGCATCATGCAAACAATAAAGAGGTACAGAGCATTCAAAATTTGAAACCAAAAAGTAAAGAGCGCCTGGCTATGGTGGCATCACTTAGAAAACAGGGATATTTTCATCTCTTTATAGAAAAAGACATAATGCACCCAGTCAGATCTTCTAAAAATGATAAAACAGTATGCACCTATTGCTTAGGACATTATGATAAAAAAATTCTTTTTAAGCATGTAAAACATTGCAAAAATAGGCCAATCGATGTCGCTAACCCAGGAAAAAAATGCACATCAAAGTCTCAAACATTTATAGCAACAATGTTGTCAAAAAATCATGAATATTTAAGATCCTCTCGCATAAAGAAAGAAGTATTTGACATAATGCGTGCAGACGATATAAGTGCAGCAGCAAAAAATGATCCTCTAATTTGCTTGTATGGTGAAACTCTATTAGCTAAACACAAAAGACAACAAATCGCGACAGTTATTTCCAATAAAATGAGAGAAATGGCGAGAATGCTTTTAGCAGTAAAATCAATGAATAGTGATGTTCGTGGAATGTTTGATGTGCTTAAACCAGAAATGTTTAGAACTTTGATATTAGCAGCAAAGCTTATAAGTGGGTATAGCGAGGACGACAAAAACTTTAAAGCACCTTCTCTAGCCTTACATATGGGTACAAATTTAAAAACTTTATGTGATGTTGCATACAAACTTGTACTTGAAAAAAGAAAACTTCCTAACCTTACATGGAATAACAAAGACGAAAAAAGGTCTGAAATAAAAGATTTGAAAAATCTTATAGAGGGACATTGGTGTAATGAACTATCCAGCATAGCATTGAAAAGCCTTAAGGAAAGGCAGTGGGAAAAACCTACAGAGTTACCCCTTTCAGAAGATATACTTAAATTGCAAACATATCTTCATGAACAATCTGAAAAAGCCTACAATTTTCTAAAAAATGGCATTGAAATTTCTCATAACTACAAAGTTTTAACCGAATGCGTGCTAGCTCAAACAGTTATATTCAATCGTAAAAGAGTCGGCGATGTTCAATATTTGCAAATTAAAACATACAAAAAAGAAGATTTTAACAGTAATCAAAATGCTTTTGCAGAATCATTAACATCAGTTGAGAAAATAATATCCAAACGGTTTAAGCGTGTTGTCACAGGTGGAAAAGGCTCTAAGCCGGTTCCGATCCTTTTCACAAGACATACACAAAAATACATAGATTGTATATTAAAAGCCAGAGAAACTTATTCCATTGTACCTAAGTCCAACCCTTATCTATTTGCTAACGCGGGATCTGAAAATAGATGGATGGCAGGAACAAATATCATCGGTCGTTTGGCTAAAAATTGTGGAGCTGCAAAGCCAACTTTATTGACATCGATGAAATTTAGAAAGCACATTGCTACGACTTTGCAGTTGATGAATATGGAACCAAACGAAATGGAGCAAATTGCTACGTTTATGGGGCACACTAAGAAAACCCATGCTGAGTTTTATAGGTAAATTATTTTATCGTGGAAATATATTTTATTGCATGATAAATTGGGCATACTTTTTTCACTTCATTCATTTGTCTGCCATTGAACGTTGAATCAACGTTTGAAATCATAAATAACAACTACAATAAAATTCTTGAAACCCCCTATTTATGTTCTCTCAATCACTGTTCATTTGTTTTAGGTTGCCCCAGAATATCTACCAAACTGCTAAGGTTGCTAAGGTCCTGCTTTTATTGGACAAAGGAAGAGGAAAGGAGTTCAAAGGGAAATGTTTGAATGATATTGAACTTGAACAAAGCATATACTATAGCAGCGAAAGCAGCGACGAATCTGAAATTGAAGATAATGAAAAAAAACCACTTGCAGAAAAGGTTTTAACGAAACAAATGAAAAAAAATGTATTTATGGAGTCTATGGATATTGAGGAACAGAATAGCTCAGACGAACAAGAAGTGGCCTTGAAAGAGAAAGAGGATCATATTGAAAAAAATGAGGAAATTTTGGAGAACACAGATATCTTCGAGGCAGCATCAAAGAAAAAAATTGCAAAAACAGGTGTCGTAGATGAAACAAACCAAGGAAGAATTTCTGATGGATGCTTGAAAAATATAGCAAAATCTATAAAGAAAAAGAAAATTTCAGAGACCAAAGAACATGCACAGAATCCAATGAAAAAAGCAATATCTAATAGGGTGCGTTGGAGTAATCAGGAAAAAAAGCTTGTTTTAAATTACTTCCGTACCCACGTGAAAAATAAAGTGACCCCAAAAAAATATGAATGCGACCAGTTCCTCAATATTCATGATCGACAATTGTTAAATAAAGATTGGGTCAAAGTTAAGACTTTAGTTTATAACTCTTTTAGGCTAGGTTAATTTTTCATCAATTCAAATGTACGTATTAAAAGTTGTCATAGCTTTCAGAATATTTTGTACCTCAAACTCATTAAAACTTATAGTTTGTTACTCATGTACTTTTGTTTGATTTTTTTGTCTCATCTTAAACCTTTCCCTTAGGTAAAAATATTCTCAAAATAGTTCCACTTATCAAGTGGGCAGATAATTATTTTGAAATTCAACACAAACTGGCATAGGACTTAGATTTGAAAAATCATACCTAATTCATACTGCTTAACTTTTTCAAATTTCATCCCATTTTTTTAATAAAAATATTCACAATTAGTACGGTTGAAAAAATTTAGTTTAAATATTAAGTACCCCTAAACATTTATTAAAAAGCACCACGACGTTCTTTACCATGGTAATAACTTTTTTTTTAAATATCTCAATTTAGAAAATGGAATACATTGTTGCCAAATCTAGGGCCTCTTAATGTTAGCTGAACATCTGGGACTCGTAGTAACGGCAAAATATATAAAGCATATATACATACGGCTCACTTCGCCCTCTGCAGTGGAAGTTAAGGTACTAAGCGTGTATAAATTGCACTAAAATCATGATTTATGAGTCCCTACCTTTTTTTATAAAAACCGTCAGATGGATCCACAAGTCAAAATTGTGAGATTATACACGTAGTTTTTACGAAGCCCGATTTGGGCTTCGTAAAACCGGCTCGGGCGTCGGAATAACTGCGAAGTGTAACATTTAGGGCTTCCCAATGCACGTTTACACGTCTATATATATATAATATAAATATTTTGGAAGTAAGTATAGTCTTGTCGGCTTCTACTAAAACCTATTTATATAATTCACCTATCCTTTGTAATTGTAATTTAATCAATAAATTGTAATAATTAATTTTAATATAATTTAATTACCTGTTTAGGTAATCTCAACAATTGAAAGCAATGTTCTTGAGATAAAAATTGAAGGTTAAAAAATCAATTGAAAACTGCATAGTAATCTTAACACTGGTGTCTTTTTACTTCTTCTTTTCCTTCGTATTATGCCATTCGTTTGGTATATTAAAAGCATCATTTGACATTTACTATATACTCATACTATTTTAAGTGCTTGGCAACATAGACCAGTTATGACAGAAGTCATGGAAAACGGTTTATACAGATTGCGAAAAGTCTATTCGAGCCATACAAATTACACAAGTACGATAAGGAAAATATGAGACAAACTACTTGAAAGAATAATTGTGCGTGGCCAGCGAGGGCGTATTTAGTTCCAGAGGCTGGCCGAATGTTCATTGCCCCCCTATTTTAACCGCTGTTGCCAGAAGCGCAGATTAATTTGTACAAATGATATTTTTGTCTCGTTGTCGTTGATTTCTTTTCGAGCTCATGCACTATTAGGTAAAACTAATTTTAATTGTTTATAATTACTTTATTAATTATTTCAAGTTACAATGTCTAAAATAATATACTATTGTAGTTAGAAATTAATTGTCAACTTGGTCTTCAACACTCTCACTCCTTCCATGCTGAGACATGTCAACTTTTGAATTGAGTTGTGCGTTATGTAAACATAAATGTAAATGTACAGGGTGATTCACGCAAGTATGCCATGGTCGGTGTTGTTTTTTTTTAATGAAACACCCTGTATATTTGCATATTTTTGAAATCCTCTTAATGAACCGATTCCAACAAACTAAATAATGTATGGTCAATTATGAATTATACAGGGTGAAATTTTTATTTTTACAGTTATTAAACACATACATAAGATATCTGATGTATTTGATTTTAATACATTAAAATAAATGCTCAAAATGTTCTCCACCTAGTTGTTGGCAATAGCACAGTCTCCTATAGAACTCCTCCTTAACTTTGTTTAAAGTTTGAGGTGAAATATTCCATATTTCTGTACAATGCTAGTTGGTTGTGTTGCATATAATTTGTTCTTGAGATAACCCCACAGAAAAAAATCTAACGGCGTAAGGTCTGGCGATCTAGCTGGCCACTCAATAGTACCTCTTCGTCCAATCTATTTATTGGGGAAGATTTCATCTAAATAAGTTCTTACCATTAAAGCATAATGGGGTGTTACCCCGTCTTGCTGGAACCAAACATTTTCATTTGGTAAGCTAGGATCTATTGCGTTGGGATATAAGTTTGCCAACGCAGGAATAACTTCATTTCTAAGCATATTTAAATATTTTTCAGCTGTCAAATTTCCATCTATAAATATAGGACCAATAATATGGTCGCCCATGATACCGGCCCAAACGTTCACCTTTTGAGGGTACTGAGTATGTGTCTCACGCATCCAATTAGGATTCTCTGCTGACCAATATCTACAGTTCTGTCGGTTTACCTCTCCATTCAATGTGAATGTTGATTCGTCAGAAAAAAGAATGGTACCAAGAGCTATCTCATTTCTGTTCAGCTTATTCATCAATCTTTCGCAGAAATCCATTCTACGATCTGGATCGTCTTCTGTTAACTCCTGCACAAAAGTTAATTTGTAGGGATGAAGTTTTTCTTTATGAAGACATCTTAGAACAGTTGTATGACTAACATTATTTTCACGGGCAATTTGACGTGTACTCGAAGTTGGATTCTCTTCGACACTTAACAAAATATCCACTTTTACATCATCTTCAACGAAGTGTGGTTTTCCTTTCAATGGTTTGACATGTCCAAGTTCTCTGAATTGTGCATGAATTTTAAACACATTACTTTGTGAAATATTAGGCAATTCGGGATACCTGTGATTAAATAAGTTTGCCACTTCAACTTGACTTCTGCAGTTATTCCCGTACCCGATCATCATTAAAATCTCAATTCGGTGAGTCTCAGTTAAATATTTCATTGTTATGTCGACAAGGAAAGAGTGTTTGACAAAGATTTTACTTTTTCAGTATAAACTGTCAACACATCAACAACTGACAGAATAGAAAACAATCCACATTATTTACCGATTTAAAACAATCCACATTATTTACCGATTTTGTCTAATTATTGGCGTTTTTAGGCAATTTGTAGGTATTTATGATAAAATTCATGGGCGTAGCAGGTTTTGTTTAATATACAAATACGTCTAATAATTAGTTAGTTTAGATTTTTGATAAATCCATATTTAGCTAATTTAAAAAAGTACCAATATTTCAAGTGTAATAAATTATTAATTTGAAAATTTCACCCTGTATAATTCATAATTGACCATACTTTATTTAGTTTGTTGGAATCGGTTCATTAAGAGGATTTAAAAAATATGCAAATATACAGGGTGTTTCATTAAAAAAACAACACCGACTATTACATACTTGCGTGAATCACCCTGTACATTTAAATTGATGTTTACATAACGCACAACTCAATTAAAAAGTTGACGTGTCTCGGCATTTTTTATAATTTTCTAAAATATTGACAAAGAATTTTATTCCATAAGTGGTTTCCACACTGTATATCCAAACACCTTGACAATATTTTACACCGATATATAGAATTCCTTTACTTTAATAATGAAAAATTGTTGCATGATTATTATATATTTATTGCAAAATAGGTACGTTGTGTAATATTTACACAGTTTTTATAAACAGTGCACAATCTATTTAGTTGTATGCTATGATTCGAGGTTCAAGGTTAAACAATTCTACAAAGTTTATCTAAGTACTTGTTTATAATTACTTATTTACAGTAAATTTGATGTCTAAATGAATTGGCAAACAAAATTTCCAATAGACATTCCGGTTATTCCACAAATTCCCCATAAAAAATATAGTTTATGGAATGGTTAATCAGTTTTTGGTAAAGTAAGACGTTGAAGTCTTTTTAACTCTCTATTAAGAATCTGACAGATGTTACATTTTCGAACATTCAACACCATTTCCTTTTTGTTATTTATTTTGGGAAATCAAACCACAATGCTTTTTATGTTTTCTATTTCAACGGTTCGGAAGCGCTCCAGCTATCTACCCTTATCAAGAATAATTATGTTTTATAAAACTTTAGCCAACCGTTTTTCCGGTTTGCAACACTCAAAATGTTCCATATATTTATATTATCAAATAATGATGATGCATCACTATATCTCTTGCTCGCACTGTAACTCTAAACATATCACATCCTGCTAGACATTGAAAGAATGAAAATGATTTTTTTTCGAGTATAAAAATTGGTATAGTAATTTTAAATTGAAGGGCGTTAATATTCTATAATTCATTATTTCAATCATCTAAAAATGTTTATTTTGAGTTGTGTTCAGTTTAATTTGAAATAGAAAACAAAGTGAACCTAACCTACTCAATTACAGTGTCTACAATAACATAAAATATTTGTCAACAACTTGAGTAAACTAGAGCGTGATCGAGTTGGGGATTAACGTGGATATTAGAAGCCCCATAATAAAAGGGGAAATTATCATGTTGCCATAACTGAAGATAAAAAAATTATAAGTACTTTAAATGTAAATATTCTATCGTCAATCCCTAGTTCTTTTTTTCTTTATATCTGGACTGAATTCTCAAATTGTTTAAAGTTCACATTCTATTGTTATTAAAATAAACAAAAACGAAATACCTTGTAACGGTCTCTACTTTTTAACAGTTATGGTCACCCATCATTGATCACAGATATTAGAAATTATTAATAACTTTAGGTTTGACATCAATTGTTTTGTTTTTCAGTTTAGTTTATTGAACTTGTATCAAAGTGACACACAAATAATTGTGAAGCTACCAAATTACATAATTATTACTTAAAGATCAAATATACAGAGTGTCCTAGATGCTTCTGCAATTTATATAGGATAACTGTATGTCTGTCACTGTATTTAACTATATAAAAATAATGTACTATCTTCTTGTTACAGGTGGGCCAAATTGAGGGTGGCAATGTTACCTAGTGTAATCATTTTGGAACCCCTCTCAGAATGTATGGTGATTGGAGCTTGTGCAGCATGGGCAGTAAGCCTGTTGTTCCGATGGGAACCTTTAGTTTTTTATTTAGTTCATATTTTAGTGTGGTTCTTGTGTGATTGGATGTTGTTGTCAATAGTACAAGTAAGTATTACTTTTATCTACAATATTCCTTGATTTCCATCTTGTTCTGGAATTATTAAAATTATCAGCCCCAGTTTTTCTAGGTACTTTTATTTTTCGATAAAATACTGTGCGATTATTGTATTAATCACCCATAGTTCATGATAAGATTGCGAACATTTTAAAACAATTATTGATAACATAAAAGGAAATAAGGAACTAAAAAATTAAAAATAGGCAATCACGGGGACTGTCGATAGAAGCGAAAACACAAATAAATTGACCCATATTTTTAATTTTTATCACACGCCAGTGATAGAAATTTTCACAAATAAATTAATCTCTTATAAACATTTATCGTACGCCCCTGATATATAAATTAGCTACTTGTGAAAATGTTATTGCACACCCATGGTAGAAGGGAATTTTTTCAAATAAATTGTCTAATCATGTCGGCGGGTAGAATTTGGGCGCTAACCATCATTCTTTACCTGCCTGACCAAGAAGGGTAGATAATCCGACATGTATTTTCGGCGCTAAGAAGTGCAGGTAGGTCGAGTCATAAAATAACTCTTATCTTAATAATTTAACCACCAATATTTGGAAAAACCCAATAGTTTTCTATTTCTTATTTTCTGATATTTTTATACATATAGTTACACTTTGATCAAACGGGCTTGGGCCTGGGTTTTCTTGTTTTTTTAGTTTTCTATTTCTTATTTTCTGATATTTTTATACATAGTTACACTTTGATCAACCGGGTTTCGGCCTGGGTTTTCTCGTTTTTTTTTTTAGTTTCTATTTCTTATTTTCTGATATTTTTATACATAGAACACTTTGATCAACCGGGTTTGGGCCTGGGTACTTCAGTCGGTTAGCGCCCAAAATACACATAGGATTAAAATGACCCTTTGGTCTTGGCGCCTAGTTTACATGTTGTAAAAAGTGCATTAATCTTTTAGCGCCCAAATTACATCCGCCCTAATCATGTATTTCAAACCATCAATCTGGACCACACGTGGTCAAGTGCTTGGTCCTAGCAAAATGTCAAAAAATTTTAACCAAGGTAAATTTACTGTTTGGACCCTTACTTTGTGAAATCTACTCACATTACGTTTTTAAATGAAACCGTTCCTAGTTAATACCCTCTATTTGTTCAGAATGAAAGAAGTGATGCCTACTATTTGATGTTTAATATTTTGGCTAGACCAAATAGTGACCTATCATGTATCTGTCATACATCCCTCCCCTCTGTCATTATTACCAATAATATTTAAATAGTGAAAGTACTAAACTCAGTGTGACTCAAGATTTGAAAGATAATTTTATTAGAAATATGAACATGTGACAAAGTTGCTTGAGAACATATATGTAACTATTGGTGTCAAAAAAAACCTCATTATCTATGAAAATAAAACCATTTTTATAAAATTCAAATCTCCACTTAAGAAAGGAAACAACTTGACATTTGCTAAAAAAGTTTCCAATTTATGTTTCAGATTCTATCAAAGAAATTAGACATTTTTATAAATTCAAGACCAGTTTAAAGTTGTTTTTAACTACAAATTGTGTTTAACCTCTAGACGAATTTTTTGGCTGGGAAAATAACACTCAATTTTTGCATTTTGCATACGTTAACAATATTTTATCAGGCTCGTAATTTTACTCTGTCAATACTCTAACATTCCCACAAAAGCAAAATTAGTTTTAGTACCTTTTTATTTTGAAATTTGGCTATAATATGTTTTATATTCGATTTTTTTTTTCAGAATGGATCTTTACCTTTCAAAAGATTTGATTTCATCATTGGGTGGCTGTTTCGTGAATGTTCTGGACCTTACCTGTTCCTTTTAGCTCTGTGCCATCCCGAAATAAGATGGCGCAACCGTATCTTTAAGTTAACTTGGGGCGGTATAGCTCAGGAAGTAAAGCCCAGAATAAAATGTTAATAAAACATTCTATTTGTCTTAAAAGTAACTTCGATATACTGTCGTAAGAGACATCTTGTACTTTAATTAAGTAAATGCTGACAGTGCAGTTTGTTTTTACTGACTGTGTGTTTACTGCCTTCAAAATATTTTCCCCATTTATGTAAAGGTTTTTTAAGTAAAAATGTTATTTCTTAAAAGGGAAGCTATTAAGACGCAAAATACAATTTTTGAAATGAAAATACATAAAATATACTATTTTTGCGTGAAAAAATATTATTTACTTGAAATACTTGTTTTGAAAACTCCTTGAATAAAAATAATGCGAATAAGTCTTGACGATTTTGCGACTTTTTTTTGCAATATATTCTTTAATTGTACGTTAAAACGAAGACAATGTAATAAACTTGTGATATTTATTAGTTACAATCATTGCGATGATTTGTGTTAATTTAAAAGACTGTTATTTAGGTTAAAAGCATATTTTTATTATTTTAAAGGTACATTTTAATTCCAAAAAATTCACATATACATCTCACACGTTTTAAAAAGCCAATTTTAACTTCCTTCGTTCCAAATCCTACTTCTATTTTAATTGACCATGAGAATTAAATTTTTTCTCACCACCAATACGAAGAATGAAAATGCTGATTTAATCGGGCGGGAGTTCCCACATTTTTAAAAGTATTCCTAGTATATGGATTTTGTGATATTTTTACACATTCAGTACTTTTTAATAACCAAAGAATTAGTTCGTAAACTCTTTTAACATCACCTTGGGTGACTAAATAACAATTATATGTACAATTTGTCTCAATGCTGGGCTGTATATCGAAGTTACCCACGTCAAGGCTGCCATGTCTTCAAATAAAATAATAAGAAACATTTTATGTATCTTACTATGACGTAAAAAAAACATCAAATATATATTAAACATTTTAATGTATTGTAAAACCAATCAATTGTAAATAAAACTACTCCAGTGTTTTAGATAGCTTACGTTTTAATGCCAATTTAAGCTTTGGCAAAAATAATTCTTTAGTATATGTGTATTTACAACCATATCCGTCTGTTAACCAAATATGAGAACAAAACTACACCTTGTAATGATGTTTCATGCTTTATGAAACAATTGTCGATATACTCTATTTAATGGAATCTACATTTTATTTTACAAAATAAGGGTGAAACCAATTGTATTATCTTTTCTGTCAATATTTTGTCTAGCAATGTTGGAGAACCCGGAAACGTAAGCTTTTTCATTATTGTATTTTCTCAACAATCCTATTAACTATTTGATGGTTCAGTGGTCCATTAGTCTAAGTAAAAATATATTATACAATTGTCAGGAGGTGAGTACAAAAGTACACGAGAAAAAGGGTTGAATTTAATTTTTTCCATTTTACACAATTTGTTTAATCTGTTTTATTTTTATAAACGCTTTTTCTCGTTTAATTTTTTTTCTATTTTAAGAATTATTTTAAATTCCTAAATACAATGTCGATATACAAATGTACCAATATAGCTTTTTTGTACAAATATTTTACAGAATGGCTCCTTTTGCAAGTTTTTTAACTTCATACTAGAATGATTTTTTATTAATCAATCATACAGTCGTATTAAAAAAGCGTAGAATTGTTTGGAGTAGTATTAGTTTTATTGGAGGTGGCCAGAGATGTGAAAAATAGTTCTGTAAAAGTACAAATACGTAATGCCTAATTTTAAAATAGCCCAAATAAAATACCTTATTACTTATTCAACTGATTTTAATAATAGTATTTGTTTAAAGAGTTCATCTTTCATGTTACGCCTATGGGGCTTCATAATCATTCCACTGAATAAAAATATTGATTTTATATTATTATTCGTCAAAGTCAATTTTATCAAATCAAACGTTACAAACATGCAATTTAAATAATAGACCCTATGTTTATGAGTCGCAGGTCTGACAACATATTTATTTTTCCTTTTTAATACAACTGTACGTTTTATACATTTCTGTAAAGTTTTTTTATGCATATATCGTCAATGTTCTGAATCTTTTGATCTTACCAACTTTTTCACCACCAATATCTGCCTCGAACTATTATTGTCTTCTTATCAAACGTTTTGCTTCAATTTAATTTTTTATTAGATAAAATAGCAATCTATTTCTCGACTTTCTTGAAAACATTATTGATATTATATTTCTAAGTATCGGGAGTTACCGAAAATTTCTAAAAGTGCTAAACAACTGACGAGGAAGACAGTAAAAAATTATAAAAAATAAAAAACTCATTTTATATTCAAGCTTTCTACCTACATGTGTTGTTAATTTTAAGAAAAAATATTCTAAAACCATTAACTCAAAGAGAAACTATCTTTACTTTTCACTTTGGCTTAAACACCGAACAAAAGTGCTGTAAAACTGAAAAAAATATTTTTTTAACTACAAGCTTTATTGTAACATAATTTTTAATCGTAAATAATTAGTTTTTTAAGAGTGGCAGCCTTGTTATTTTCCTTAATACTATTTGCACGTATAAACTTTATTCGTATTTTTCTTAATTTGATACGTTTTTTCGAAATTTGTTTTATTTTCACCTTATCATATCATCTCAACTCTTCACATATATCGAGAATATTTATTTTTGTTTTTATTTAATAAAGTTGTTTTGTAATGAAAACGTATATTCATTCTCCTGTTAAATCCAGCTGCTATTTCTTACCAGAATATCACTTGGGGGGTAATAAAATAAGTAATAATAAGCAAAGTACCTACTTTCCCGAGCTCTTAAAGTTGAGCCGAGCGTCTAAAGTTTTTAGTAAAGAAGAAGTAAATACATTTTTGGCAGAAGCCTCAAATCATGAGTATCTCGCTATAATAGTATATTATTAAACAAGCAATTTATGATAGCCATTATTCACGTTGGGTGACGTTTGCGTCCCGAGCCGTAGGCGAGGGGCGCAAGTCACCCGAGTGAATATTGGCCATAAATTGCGAGTAAAATACTATACTTTGTCCACGACCCTTGATTTCTTCATTAAATAAAAGTCAACTAACCTCCAGTTCATGAAGTTATAATATGTAAACTTTCGATTTTTCTGGCATCAGTCCTATAGTCGTTAATTTCGCCGATTTTTTTTATTTCAATTGGTGTACAAGAACGTTCATTTCCACTATCCGAATTCAATGAATTCATCGTTGCAGTAATATAGCAAGTTCGTAACAATTTGGTATTACTAACGTCAAAATTAAATAATTTGACATATATAGATATGGGCGATACCGTGTAAAGTATCAATACAACGTACCGTTATAAATATATTGTTTTGAAATACTTAATACTAGAAAATGTCGTTATGAAAAGTATCAATACTAAAGATTTCGATATTTTATCGATACGATATATTCCAGAAACAAATTTCCTGAACCATATACACAGATTTAATAGTTTATTTCATATTGTACCCCCATCTCTAGTCGTGAATTATGAACCATAATTCACTTTATTAGATATATGGGTACCATATACCTTTTGTTAGGAGGTAAAATATCGACTTATTATTAGGTGGTCGTGAACAATAGTATATTATTAAACGAGCAATTTATGATAGCTATAATTCACGATGGGTCACGAGGTCACGAGCCGCAGGTGAGGGGCGCAAGTCACCCAAGTGAATTATGGCCATAAATTGAGAGTAGAATACTATACTTTGTCCACGACACTTAATTCATTTATTAATAAATAAAAGTCAGTAGCGATTTGGCATATTACTAACCTCAAAATGTTGTGGCAGGTGGCAGCTACTTCAAATAATTTGACATATATAGAGATGGGCGATACTGTAGAAAGTATCAATACAACGAACCGTTATAAAATATATTGTTTTAAAATACTTAATATTAGAAAATATCGTTATGAAAAGTATCAATACTAAAAATTACAATATTTTAAAGATACGATATATGTCAGAAACAAATTTCCTGAACAAAATACACAGATTTAATAGTTTATTCCATATTGTACCCCCATCTCTAGTCGTGAATTATGAACCATAATACACTACAGTGTATTATGAACCATAATTCACGACAGTTGATATACCTTTAGTTAGGAGGTAAAATATTGACTTATTATTAGGTGGTCGTGGACAAATAATTTTAAGTTGCTGCACTTGAAATTATGACATAATTTTTTCTAGACTATACTGGTAATTGGCTTGGCCGGCGCATGAAAGCGTGATGAATTAGTAAAAATGACCGTAGATGACGTGCAAGATAATAAACAATAATAAACATTCCTCACACAAAAACAAACATAAAGAGAACATTTCTCGTTGTCAACAAATTCCATTTAGAATTATATACTAATAACATAAGCTGAATTGTCTTTGAGTCCGTCTCTGTAAAGAATGGATATTCAACATTAATGTGGAAACAACGTATACGAAGCACACACCGTAATTAGAGTGACACTTTAATCTAATATAGGGGCACATTTTGACGCAATGCGCAAATGATTTTTCTTCGTTGACAGCAGTTAAGGCCCGCTATTATTTTGAAAGTTGTTTACTAAGGAGGGTCAGAATCATTTTCATCGATTTTCTTTATTGATATGTGTTTTATTCTTAGCAAATTACAAAGTAAATGGAATATAAATAGTTAATTTCCGTATTGAAAACGTTTAGCTTCATTGAGGGAATTTTGCCACGTCCATTTTTCATTTTAGTTATACAGATTTAGGTACAAGTTTATAAAACCCAGATTGATATACATACAATAAAATTTTAACCAAATGATTTATTCGTAACAAAACAGTGCAGATGGATGTTAATAACCTCACTTATCAGTACGGTAGATGCCTTTATACCAGCATGCTTTTGCCCGCATGCATAATTTCGCTTTAATATACTTTTCTATTCGGATTACTTATCCTTATTTGCTATTGAAGGCAGAAAAAACAGCTTCGTTCTCTATATGAGTTTCTAGTAATTAAAAAATTTACTTAGGTGAGCGCTTTATGAGTATTAAATTCTTCAAGTCGAGTCACTAACAGCTCAGGACCAAACTGTAAACATTTTTGATTTGCATCCTTTTCCAAATTTGCTTTAGTATTATTTCCTTTCAAGGGAAAGGGTGAATGCAATGATTATATTTCTTTCCCCTTCTTCAAATACACAATGTAAGGATATCATCATATATAATTTCATTTATTTTCTTGGGACTCCACTATGTACATAATCAGAAATATACAAAAAATGTTATAAATTAATAAAGAATGTCAATTTAAATTTGTAGCTTGATATTTATAATAAAATAGCATCCCAATTTTCCACCTAATTGCTTAAAATTCCATACTTTTTTATTACTTGTGAAATATACTAGCGTGTGGGTAAAATAATCGTACCCCATTTATCATTGAACCTTAAACACTGACGTATTAAATATTTATTTTCCCTAGCGACCATTTCTATGGTTTTCAACAGAGATACTTATATCAAATAAATTATAAGCATGCGCTAAAAATGTCGGAAAAACGTGCTATTCAGTAAACCTTATAAACTGGCCACTAATTCTAACCATTTGTGAAGTAACTATTGAGTTGTCACCATGTCCAAGAAGCGCACGAAACTATGAATCAGTTCGCGGAGTTGAAATCTCCCAACTCCGAAATAGTCCGGGCAAATTACAATAAACTTTCAGAGCACATTCGGAGATTAACTCCTCAAGGGATTCAGTGTAGTGTTTTTTGTGGGGGAGTCAATTGCAAATATGAAAATCCAGAAAGTTGGAAGCCGGATAGTTTGGCAATTCAGGGAATATATTCTCACTGGTAAGATTCCATAATGCTTACAAACAGTATATCATTCATTAAATATTCTTTTATTTCTTGTTGGCGATAATTTTTAATTAGCATTTACAATTTTTGATTATACCTATATTGTATCTGTGTGAAAATATTTATAAACTTTCTGTGAGCTTAAATTTTATTTCCCTTGTAATTTCTGAAATAATAGTAGAACTTACATGGATTTAATGATATTTCCGTAAATAACTAAGAAAGCAAGTAATATATCATGTAACATTTACATCAAACATTCATTAGGGTATATTATCTTTAAAAAATCATTAATGGACATGTTGATGAAATTACCTGTTGAAATGTTGCGTGCTACTGAAATATTTCGATATCATAAGTCTGGCTACAGTTTTTTTAAGCTTTTATATGAAAATGCGTACGGATTATGGTACATATTATAGTTTATCTTACATCATTATATCCAATGAATAATATTAATTCTGGGTGAAATCGTGAATTATACAACCAGCTATACAGTGTACCGCATTATTTAGGCCCAAGCACAAATAAAGTGACTTAATTTCCTCCAAAACTACAATGGTGCAATAATAAATCAACCGTTAATGGATTTTTTGAAAGATGTACAATAGATGGTGTTGGTGTCAGCAGACTCTCAAAAAAACCCCTCAGACTCTGGTGCATATCTGGGATAGAAATAAAAACCTGTAAATAATTCTATGCAACTATATTTTAGGCGGAAATTGATTTATGTGTGGAAATATTGAAATATACAAATCTGACACGTGAAATAAAAAAATTTCTTAGGCAATAAAGTGGCTTTAAGCACAATAATAACAAATAATAATAATTATATAAGAGTCCGAAAATCTGAATGTGTTTCACTGCTCAGCTGACGTTCAAATTTTAACAGAGTATGAGTGTATTATGTTTTTGTTTTTGTGGAACTAGAAAAATGGCAAGCTCCAGTCCTGGATTTATAAATAGGCCGTAAAGGCAGCTAGCGGCCTAGGGGCGGCAGATTTCAGAGTATATCTTGTTTCTTTTTTACGCTCTCTTTCTTAATTACTAATTCATTCGTTTATTTAACTTTCATTCATTTATTTAAATAATAATTTTCCATTTGTAGTAAATGAGGTCCCTTTACTAACAATGGAAAATTACACATAGATTCAAAAGTTTTGCATCACCCCAAATCTCCCAAAAAAAAAGTGTGTTCATTATAAATGGATCAGAGATTAATCAAATAATTAGTTTCAATAAAAAAAAGGTATATTTGTCAAAAGTTTTTATTATCCAATAATAAACTTGTTTTAAACATAAAAAGTATTCTTAGAAATTAAATAAATTAAATACAAATTGATTCTTCTTAAAGAAAAGGTTAAGTGAGAACCTGCAGGAGAACTTTTAATAAAGAGTATTTCCACCTCTAGAAATTATGCAAGCTTGAAGTCGCCTGCCCATGTTGTTTACCAAATTATTGATATTCGGTTGAGAAATATTTCGCCATTCTTCTTGGGCCGCATGAACAAGCTCTTGTTCACTCCTGGGTGGATTTCTGCGTGCTGCCACTGCCCTGGCAAGCATGTCTCAAGAATGTTCTATGGGATTCATGTCAGGAGATAGGGCAGGCCAGTTCAAACGATTGATCCCTTCAGTTTCATTTACAGCTCTGGTCCGATGAGGTAGGGCGTTATCGTCCATAAAAACGAAGGAGTTGCCAACAGCTGCGCGTCATAGTCTCACGTGAGGATGTAGAATATCTGTGAGATACCTATCACCAGTCATCGTTCCCTCCACATGAATTAATTCTGTGCGATCATTTAACATGATACCAGCCCAAAACATAGCACTTCCTCCTCTGAAGGGCGGCACGGGGCGAGCATGGGCAAGCTGAGCAACTCGCGTTGGATCCCGCCACACACGTATTCGATGGCTATCTTGTACCAAACAAATCCTTGTCTCGTCGGAAAAAAACACCGAATTCCAAAATTCTTCAGGAAAGGCCGTGTCTTCTTGAGCCCACTGTAGTCGGCGAACTCTGTGCTCAGGTTGTAGTCTGGGCACTCTTATTGGTCGGCGACACCTCAAACCTGTAGCAAGTATTCGTCTTCGTAATGTCGAGATCGATACTTTAACTCCCAACGCATGTCTGATATCTCTTTGGAGTGCTGGTATTGCCATGGTCGGCTTTCTTCGGATAGTTAAGTGGATATAGCGGTTCTGCCGCTGATTAGTAACACGCCTTTTACCTCTTCTAGGTCTATCACGAAGAGAATTGGTCTGGAGGTATCGGTTCCATACACGAGACACATCACTTTGCCAAACGCCAACTCTGTTTGCCACGAACCTTTGAAAATTACCTTCTTCAACTAAAGCCATTATTACGGTCAATCTCACTTATGACTTGACGATTCATGTTTGCACTTAAAATCGTAAAATTCAAATGCCTTGAATGTTAAAATGATCGCACTAAAAATGTTATCTAACAAAAAAAACTGTAAGCATCTGTATATTGCAAAAAATATGGAACATATTGAAATGGTAAACATTAATAAACAAGCCAATAAAAAGTTGTTAGCGCAAAAAAATTCCTTCGCATCCGAAGAAGGTGACGCAAAATTTTTGAATCTATGTGTATTATTTTAGAAAGGTATGTACATGGGGCGGCGGAAATAAAGTGGCCTACACTCATAAAAAATATAAATCCGGCACTGGCAAGCTCAAGTGTTAGAGCTAGTGTTTAGCTAGAGCCATTGGTTCGAATAAACGTAGGTAATAAAAAGGATTTTGTTTTTTGTTAAAGCATTAATTCATAACCTCAACTTGGACGATACATTATTTATTCATAAATTAATACCCCGTCCAAATATAAGAACTAGGTAAATAAGTAATTAAAAAATGAGGAATAGGTCGTTTGTTACTTCTTGGTTCGATAAATATGAATGATTGACGGGTAGTGACATAGTTTCAAATTGTAGATATAAAATAGGTAATGGGAAAATTTGTCTTTGTACTTGTACTTTCTTAAAGATTTCTAAATAATGAATAAAAATTACAATTACAACTCTTTTATTTGCGCATTATAATTACTGTACCAACCATAATTTTGCCCCCCCTGGCCCGTTTTCTGGCAACGCCCTTGTCTGCATATTATCATCAAATACTATTTAAACTTTTTCTTCAAATCTCTGTCGTTAGGAGATTAGAATTTCTAAATATTTTGGGAAGATATCGTGTAACACTCAATATATCTACCTATACCGATTATTTTATGGTATGAATTAATTCACCGGGCTAACCTAAATATTTTAATTTTTATGCGGTACTATCGTATATCATTGTCGAAAATAAAATTAATTCCACGCTCCAAGTGGAGATAAATATCTTGTTTTCTACTTTTATACCATTTTGAATGGCATTTTCAATGGGTGTAAATTATGAGGAGAATTTTATTTCAACCGCATGTTTATAAATAGGAAAATATAAGGAAAACCACTATTTGCATTACAAAATGTTTTGGTTGGAAAATATTACAAGATTATTACAGTTTCCTGCAATATTGTCGTATTTAATAAAGCGCGTTACCAATAGATATCGCATAATAATAATTATTCTAACGCTTTATAAGTTTTGAAAAATATTTTTCAAAGACAGTGACCGCTTAACTAGGAAGCAACAACTACTTCTCGGGCTATATAGGCCCCGACGGATATTGAATTACACTTCAAAGTCAAACGGGGTTGGTATATCTACAAGATATTTAACACCAACCATTCTTGTTTGCAATTAGAAGGGACAACATAAATTGTAGATCGGTTTTGGTCTCATCAGTACAAGGTATAGGGGAGAGTTGGATAAAATGGGGTACTTATTATATCGTGCTAGTTAATTTCAAAAGTAGTAAGAATACATTCATGTTTCTAATATCAAGGTACACAGTTATATGATTAGATTAATAATTGAAACGCATTATTCTTAGATTTCAATACTTTTGTGAAAATAAGGTGTTTTTTAAAAATTTGTAAAATACCCCATTTTATCCAACTGGTATGCTAAAATGGGGTAGTGTGTACTGTAAAATGGGGTATCTCCTATCAAACTAGATTAATATTATATTGTATATTTAAAAAATAAAAAGTTTTCAAAACTCGTATATTACGGACATTATATACAAAAATCACATTCGAATTGCTCATCTTCGTCAATCTCGGCACATATTTCTTGTGCCCATCGTTTGCACTTATAACACATTACCCAACCATCACAGAATTTCGAATTAGAGAATATTTAATTACAAATAAGACACGCAACATTTCCCTCTTCGACTTCTGACGAGTCACTTGCTTCATATTATAAGGTTCCGTTTTCTTCCTACAACCTTTCAGCGTTGCTCCTATCGTTGATTTACCTTTCTTCCTCCTAGTTTGATCATTTTATATGTCTTATGGGTCATTGTCTTTTGAAAATTCGATTTTTCTTGTGATTTTCCTCTCAGATTCTTAACTTCTTGTTCTACATTTAAATTTCTTTCCACAGACTTCTTCTTTCGAGCTTTTATTTCGGCAATTAATTCATTTTTATACGGTGACTCTGTTAAAACTGGGAGAAATTGCAAATGCAGCTACAGTAGCCTGTTGAGATGGTAAGCTTGGGAAAAATTAGAATTAGAGAGATGCCTTTGATGCTTTAAAATACCTCATGTTTCCATTTATCACCTCTTGAATTGCAAGGTGCATGCTCTCCTCCGACCATTGGCGATTTGTTTTCCGTTGATAATTACTAGACATATTGTATAAAGTATTGAACAACCTGTCAGGAAAAACTACGTGAAAAATGTATAAGTTTGATAGAACGGGGAACCCCATTTTATAAAACCAACTAGTACCCCATTTTATCGCACTGGTACAGTATTTACAAAATGTGTTGTAACTCCGCTAAAATTTATAGTTTCTTTCCACAAGATATATATCATTACATGGCTTAAAAAGTAATTAAATCCATAGATATTTACCTGAGCTTATATTGTTAACGATTTTAGAGTCCTCAAAAAAATTATTCACCATAAAATTTTAATAAATCGTCCAAAAAATAACTTTTGTCTGCAAAATCTGGGAAACCCATGCAATCCATTCACCTTCCTCTGAGCAACTAAATAGAATCATGCCCAACGCGGTTGACCACCTCCAAATGCTAATGGTCGAGACAAAGGCACGAAAGTAGTGGTACCCCATCTTATCCGACTACCCCAATTTATCCAACTCTCCCCTACCTTGTTGCTTCTTAGTTGAGAATAATTACTATTCTGTGATACCTTTTCTACAGTCTTCATATTTAATTCCAGTCTAGGATATACCTTATATCATTTATTTTTTAATGGCTTATGCCTACTGATGCTAATAACATTCATGTTTTTGCAGGATTACAGACGATATCTTGGCGATGGCTCGACCTAGCACTACTGTTATAGTACAGAAAAATATAATTCAACAGTTCCAAAGGTATCTCATTGATTTTCTTTATTTCTTTAATTACGTCAAATTTGATCAAACTTTTCTTAAAAACAAGTTCTATTTATTTGTCTGGAAATAAAGCTATAGGGTTTGTATTTGAAAAAAATAATTTTAATACATGAACTTGTATTATGTAAACATGCTATCTACTGAAGTTGATAGAGATAGAGTTTAATTATCTTCAAATTATGTCAGCTAAGATAAGATAAAATTTGGCTTAATACATTTAAATCTTTCTTGGATGCCTCTATCTGGAAGGCTATATCTGAGACGCTCTGCTTCAATCGGACAAATGGTTCGGATCCGAAGCCCAATCTTGGAAGGGTCTACTAGAATAGATACTAGGATTAAGGCAAGCCAAGAGCTTTCAAAATACGGTTGGTAGGTTAGGGAGAACACCGATTCTTCCCTGCCATTCTGAGCTGCAGATTACAGACCATTGCAGCAGCATTTGTACGCTCTGACTGCTCTGTCTCAGTTAAGCCAAGAATCAACTTGAAGGGATAATCTAGCTTGGACTGAGGTACAATATAGAATATTGTTGCAGTGCATGGTTCTGAAACCAAACCAAGAAGTAAACTCTGGGTAAATAGTTCTTGAGTATTACCAAGTGAGCCAAATTTTAAAATTTAACGATACTAAATGATTAAGACATTTTATTTAAACATATATTTGAAATGATTTGAGTTGAATCATCCAGTTTTTAGTTATGGTTTTATTACGTTTTAATCTGACTAGAATGTAAGTTAAATACTAATCATAGACTGATAGTTTAGGAATCAAATCTATCATAAATCTACAATCTCCAAAGGAACATGCCAGTTGTGGTCAAACGTTAGAATCATCAGGATTTTCTTACGATCCAAATATTTTTATGGAACAAAATAGTGAGTATATTCTACTTTTCAGTCATATGCATTTTATTTATCATTTACATTTTTACTTAGCGGAATGATTTTGGCTCAGTATCGCAAACAAAACCAAATATCTACCACACTCTGTTGATAATAAACTATTTAAATGTCCGTTAATTAACAAATGTTTGGTTAATAATCGTATCAACGCAATGCAGAAATGTTTAATGCAATATTTTTTTTAAAAACCAATAATGTTCCTTTTGTTTTGTACTTTCAATCGTAATTAGATTCGTATATCGTGATTACTATGAATATTTCTTGTCTTCATGTTATGAATTTCGACTGTTGACTCGAGCCCAATGCGAAAACTATGGCAGAGCTGCAGTTAGTTTTCTTATAAAACTAATTTATAGCTTTGATATTATTTGATCACTTTCAAGTTATTAAATACCTACCTAATGTATTTTGTCTGTCGAATTGAACTGATTATGTTCATGACAGTTGTACCAAGAAAAGTTATAAAACACGAATACTCATGCATAAATATTACGTTAAATCAGAAAAAAATTGAATCAAATGATTTAAATAATTTAATTAAATATTGTAGCAATATTGACCATAATTTTTTAACATAGGTAAACTTGTTTCTTGAAAATATCTTCCCCATTTCTTCAATCATTATTGTTTACTGTCTTAACCAGTTTTTCGTGGAAACTTTTTTTATAGCTGTTATATGAGGCTTTGTTGCATAGTCGCATTTTTATCCCCTAACTCCATATTTCACTCATTAATTCTAGATGCTGAGTGTCGATAAAAACGCAGTTCTTTATATGTATTATGCAAATTTCGTTAGTTTTAGCAATAAAAATGCGATTAAATTGTTTATAAATTAAGCTGAATCATGAACATGCTCTAGAAATTGCGATAACATAAACGTGAGGTTTGGTTGGAATATTTTTTGTTAAGAAAAAAAACACATCTTACCACTTTGCTTTCAAGATATTTTCACCTGTAGTTTTTAAAGCTTATTGTTCTTAAAACTTTAATAATTTAGTGTGTTTATCATACAATAATTGATGGTTTTGCTTCAATCGCGAAACATTAATATTTCAGTATATTTATGAGTGAAAATTATATTGATTATTTGCTTTTGCTTCAATAACGAACAATAATATAGTATGTTAGTAGGAGAGCCAGCACTGGCGGATCTAGGGAGTTTTTCAGGGGGGGGGGGGCATGAGTTAATGGAAATTTGTAACCAAAGTAATAAAATCCATAGAAATGAATTATATATAAATATATATTTTCTTTATTTGAAACAACTGAAACCAGTGAACAATAATATAAATAAGATTGAACAAAATATGGCGAAACAAGCAAAAACAAAATTCCACAATTCTAATGAATAATAAACTCTCAAAATAAAACAACTGGAACAAAAACTTGATAAAATTATTGTTCAGAAAGATATGTCTTTGGTCACTGTTTGAAAATATACTGAAAACAACTGAAAATAGTGAACAATAACATAAATAAGATGGATAAAAATGTGACTAAACAAACAAAAACACAAATCCACAATTCTAATAATAAATTTAAAAACATGTGGATTTGGGATGTTTGAGTGTTTGAGAATCAATACAACGAATAATTTTGGTGTGTTTCATTCTTGTTGAAAACCAATCAAAGGTTTAGTTGCATATCAAGGGGGGGCATGGCCCCTCAGATCCGCCGGTGAGAGCCAGTGACATTTTTCAGTGATTAAGGCCTATTTTTGAGAGAATTTTATGGAGCTAAGCATATATGAAATGTATTAAACATCAACCGATACCTTCACATTTTCTTTCAATTAATTATTATTATTTTTCAGCTCATTTATCTTTTGAAATTACCCATTATATCATAATAATATATTAGTATATTTTGTCGTTGTATGCTAAATTCTTTCTTGTAATTTTGTATTTTATATTTTTGGTTATTTGATTTTAAAATAACAATTGTATAGTTGACCCATTTGATAACATAAAATCAATGTTACAAAGGGTAACCTTATCTTATGGTAGATATTTTTTTTTCTTACAGTTTACACGCCTGAGAATTATGACAATAGCGTGCTAATGTATTTAACTGCATTTCTAAAAGGGCGTTTTTTAAAGTAGTGACAATTTATATGCTGTAATCATGTAACCTCATATTGCATTTTACTGTTAATAAGACAATCTCTAGATTTACGGTAAGATGTAGAATATTTCGGTAACCATATTTTTATAATAAACCAAAAAAATAGGAAAAATAACAGAAAAGTTTGACATTCACTGACATTTAATTAAAAAATTCACGTGAAACGCCAAAGTCATCAACTGACAAATGTGGGAAACTTCAAAAATCGTAGCGTTATGAATTTTCCGCCCTATTTTTGGTGTTCGTATGGTAGGTTTTCCGGTAAGGAGAATATACAGGGTGTACCAATCTTACGACAAACTTCGGTATATGGGTTATTTTAAGAGATATCAAAAAATGTTATTGACAAAAATATTAGATGTGCTGAAGGTCCATATTTTGAAATTATATCGAACTATACAGAGTGTTGCATAACTCCGTTACAAACCAAACATAGGTATGATTTTTCAGACGGGAACCCCTGTATATTATACCGAATTCGGATTGGTTACATTTTTTGAAGCTTTTAATATAAGGTTTTTTCACGTTATACAGAGTCCTTCAAAAGATATGGACACGTTTATGTGAAAATCGTAGGTAAATCAATGCTCTGTAGCTTGTTGTACGTTGAAGAAAAAAAATGTATTTTGCCAAACAGAGTTTCGTAACATGATGCAATATCTCCGTATCCTATTAAATTTCAATTATATTGTTTATTATATACAGGGTGAATGGAAACTCGAACCTGTCATTTTCTTTCTTCTTTCAAATGGAACACCCTGTATTTTATAGCAAAAATAGAATCTTCGATTATGTAACTTTAATTTTTGTCAAGCATTCCCTATACCCAAAGTTTATAAAAACAGAGTCATCTGATAATATTTATTGTAAACTATTATTATTGACCTATTATGTGAAAGCAAGAAACGTTGTATGTAACAAAAAATCCTAATTAATGATAAATTTTAATGAATAATTCATTCTAAACAAAACTAGCTACCAAAAGTATAATCCTAACCGTAATATTAAACTGAAGGTTCAAAGTGTTCACCGTTAACATCAATACAATGCTGTAAGAGGGGGCCCAACTGATTGGCCAGCTCGGTAACCCGATTTAACAAAAGTATATTTATTTTTTTCGGGACTTGTGAGGAATAAGTTTATAAAATCCCCGGCTATTAGAGATTACATGAAAGAGATAATTAGTGCGGCATTTCGATCTGGTAACGTTGATATGCTGAAAAATGTTAGTCAATAATTTGAACTATTCTGCAGCATTGCATTTATGTTAACGGTGAACATTTTGAACCTTTAGTTTAATATTACGGTTGGGATTATACTTTTGATGGCTAGTTTTGTTTAGAATGAATTGTTCATTAAATTTTATTATTAATTAGGATTTTTTGTTACATACAACATACAACGTTTAATGCTTTCACATAATAGGTCATTAGTAATATTTTACAATAAATATTACAAAATAACTGTGTTTTTATAAACTTTGGGTATAGGGAATGCTTGACAAAAATTGAAGTTACATAATCGAAGATTCTATTTTTGCTATAAAATACAAGGTGTTCCATCTGAAATAAGAAAGAAAATGACAGGTTCGAGTTTGCGTTCACCCTGTATACAAGAAAGAATATAATTGGAATTTGATAGGATACGGAGATATTGCATCATATTACAAAACTCTGTTTGGCAAAATACATTTTTTTTCTTTAACGTGCAACAAGCTATAGAGCGTTGATTTACCTACGATTTTCACATAAACGTGTCCATATCTTTTGAAGGACTCTGTATAACGTGGCAAAACCTTATATCAAAAGCTTCAAAAAAATGTAACCAATCCGAATTCGGTATTATACAGTGATGGGCAAATGTATGGAACTAAGTTAATATCTCTGGAATTATTAGAGATATCAAAATGAAATTTGGAAGGTGGATACTACAGTAGATTATCTATTTGTTTTCATATTTTTTAACAATTTTGAACTTCCGGTTTTACCGGAAGTAATGTCGATTTTAAAATTTGCAATGGAACACCCTGTATATTATTTTAGTTTCTTATGAAACATTTTATTACGAATTACCGAGATATTAACAGAAAAGTAACTAAGGAAAGGAAAAATCTAATATCCATTAAAGAAATAATCATAATTATTAACTGAAACTAAGTGATTTTCAAAACATTGAAACTTAACTAAGCTAAAATTAATGTATTAGATGTTCAAACTGAGCACCGTTTACTTCTTGACAATAGGCAAGTCGGTTTGTAAATTCTCTAGTAACACTTAGCTATTACTTCTGGTAGAATTCTCTGGATCTCTTGAGTTATTGTTGCAGCTAACTGCAAATTATTTGGTCTATCAACATAAATCTTAGACTTTAAATAACCCCACAGAAAATAGTCTAGTGGATTGAGGTCGGGTAGGCCATTCATATACCCCTTCTTCCAATCCATCTGTGATGAAATGTCCTATCTAAATGATCTTGAACAATGCGAGCGTAATGGGGTGGTGCTCCATCCTGCTGAAACCAGATATTATTTGGTAATTGTCCATTTACCTCCAATGCCGGAATCACTTGTGTCTCCAAGAGCTGTAAATACCTATCTCCGTTTAAAATTTCTTGTAAGAAGAAGGGTCCCACGATTCTGTTGTTATAAATGCCGGCCCAAACGTTCAATTTTTGGGGATGTTGTGTATGAGCCTCTTGTACCCAATGAGGATTACTTTGCGCCCAGTAGCGGCAGTGATGTCGATTAACCGTACCGTTTAAAGAAAATGTAGCCTCGTCTGAAAACACCACATTTCTTATAAAATTATTATCACGGTTGCAAATATCCATCATCGTTTCACAAAATTGTAAACGTCTGTCGAAATCGTCTTCGGAACGAGGCGAATTTTGTATGGATCATATTTTTCCCGCCTTAATATCCTTCGTACTGAACGACGGCTAATTCCATGCACATTGGCGAGGTCGGTAGTGGATAGGTGAGGATTTTCTTCCAAAGATATAACAACATTTTGAGTTACATCTTCACTACTTGCACTTTTTAACTGTCCACTTTTTGGTAAATTGCTAACTTTTCCACTTGTGTCGTATCTTCGCAAAGTTTTCGTCACTACTGAACGGGATATTTGTGCATTCGGATGAACAATGTTGAAAAGGTCACAAACTTCTTGATGCGTCCTTTTCTTCTCCCCATACCCAATCATCATTAATATTTCTATTCTTTCTCTTTCACTTAATTCGGCCATTTTACGATCAAATTAAAACAATACAATCTTTTTACGTTCAAATACAAACACTAATAACTTATTTTGACAACTACTGTCGCTTCTACAATGAATTTCATGGACTACTAGCTACCATCAAATTTTTCCTTTCCTTAGTTACTTTTCTGTTAATATCTCGGTAGGTATTGAAATAAAAAATATCGAACCCGATATTTTTGTATTCGTAATAAAATGTTTCATCAGAAACTAAAATAATATACAGGGTGTTCCATTGAAAATTTTAAAATCGACATTACTTCCGGTAAAACCGGAAGTTCAAAATTGTTGAAAAATATGAAAACAAATAGACAATCTACTGTTGTATCCATCTTCCAAATGTGATTTTGATATCTCTAATAATTCCAGAGATATATTTACTTGGTTCCACACATTTGCCCATCACTGTATACAGGGGTTCCCATTTGAAAAATCATATGTTTCGTTTGTAACGGAGTTATGCAGCTCTCTGTATAGTTCGATATAATTTCAAAATATGGACCTTCAACACATCTACTATTTTTGTTGATAAAATTTTTTGATATTTGATATCTCTTAAAATAACCCATATACCGAAGTTTGTCGTAAGGTTAGGTACACCCTGTATGTCCAAAAGTTTTGTCTACACTCTCGAAAAATCTAATTTTTCAGAGACATTTTTTGTACGACATTCAGTATACTTCCGTGAAAATAATATGTCTATAAATCTGATTGTACTTGATGTGTTAAAAATCAGCTGGCTTTTTAATTCACAACTGTGCGTGTTAAATTCGTATAGCTCTTTTCTAGTAGTTACAGCAGCTTAGATAAGAAACATGCTGTTAGGAAACCCGCCAGTTTTTTTTGTAAATATTAGGTATACAGTCAATTAAACACTGTTTGAATAAACTAATGAAATAGTAGATTGCATACCCTAAGTGGAAAGAGATTCTTTTCTGCGTTACGTGCGAATCACCGAACGCTGTTAACAGCTTCACACAGAAAATAAAGTTTCCACTGAAGTTTGTATTTCTAATATTTCAATGGTTTTTAACGTAGAATCTACAGATCGCAAAAAGTCTATTCGAGCCATACGATCTACACAAGTACGACAAGGAAAATATGAGCAAAAGTACTTGGAAGAGAGAGAAGAATAATTGTTCGCAATCAGTGTTGGGCGTGTTTTCAGTTCCAGCTACAAATTTGATATGAAAGCAGCGTTGCCAGCTTAAAATGTTTGGTACTTTCTAAGGTATAATTATCTTATTTTGCATTTAACTTTTAAGACGGGATAAATAAAATAATATGGTTCAAGAAAATAAATGGACAAATTACAATCTGCAATAAATAAAATCTATACACTGCTTTCGATTTAACAATTATTGGTATTTAACATTGTTGTCCACAAAAATTGGGAATAACTTTTACAGATAGATACATTTGGCAACAGCTGACTGCGCACAATTATTCTTCTCTCTCTCTTTCAAGTGTTTTTCTAATATTTTCCTTGTCGCACTTGAGTAAATCGCATGACTCGAATAGACATTTCGCAATCTGTATATTATTCCACATACTCCCTAATTCAAATGAGTTAAGATCAGGATAATATGGCAGAAAACTCAAAACTGAGTCATCATTTTCAACCAATTTTAAATATCACCTAAGTTTTAAATCGCGCTCTGAAATTTTAAATATACAGTGCTATTCCAAAGTCCCCTCCCCCCTCGTATCTTTTGAACGGCTACACTTACATTAATAAAATTTGGAGGGTGAAAATAAAGTGTTGTAAACTTCTCTACGAATGGTAACAGGTGACGTAATAGTAATCGATGACGTCACAGTGCCACTCTGGCCAATAATTTTAAATATAGGACCTTATGGCAAGTGATATCTCGTTTGGCTACATAGCCATATTAATTTTGTTTGGGTTCAAACTAATTTTGACGGATTAATTAAATAAATACCAAAATTATTGAAATTATTTTTTTAAATTTAATTAATCAAATATCAACAATGGATTCTTATATATACGTGTTCGGAATGTGCTCCGTCTACTTCCTGACA
Source organism: Galerucella tenella (assembly GCA_910591685.1). Lineage (NCBI taxonomy): Eukaryota > Metazoa > Arthropoda > Insecta > Coleoptera > Chrysomelidae > Galerucella > Galerucella tenella. The sequence goes on along the minus strand of CAJUYH010002108.1, from coordinate 9,454 downwards.
GTAATACATCCTATTAGTAAACTCTTGTCGTACTCGATCGAATGTGTCAGCTGAAATTGCATTGCATTCTTCAATAATTCTTTCTTTCAAAACGCCAATGCTATCTGTTGCCGAAGTATAAACCTTGGATTTCAAGTACCCCCATAGAAAAAAATCTAATGGTGTGAGATCTGGTCACTGAGGTGGCCATATTCTATAGGACCTCGCCGGCCGATCCATCTACCTCGATATTCTTCATCCAGGTAACGTCTTACTGCACCATAATAATGTGCAGGAGCACCATCTTGTTGTAATGTTATTTCCAGATAGCCGAATTAATCTGGATTATATTCCAGAATTTCAAGGATTAACGGCTCAATTGCATTTTGTATCATCTCCAGATACACTTCACCGCTTAAATTTGAATTTAGGAAGACAGGACCAACTATGTGGTTTCCCAAAATAACTGCCCAAACATTGACTTTTGCTGGAAATTGGGTATGTTGTTCACAAAAGGTGTGAAGATTTGTGTCACTCCAATACCTTACATTTTGTGTATTCACATTTCCATTGAGGCAAAAAGTACTTTCGTCACTAAAACAAATTGTTTTTGTGTAATATGGGCTTTGACTAGTTTTATTTGTCATACATTCACAGAATTCGAGTCTTCTGTCGGGGTCGTCATCCGAAAGGTGGTGCACCATTTTTAACTTGTATGGATGAAATTTATTTTTAGCCAACACTCTCTGTACTGTACTTTTACAGATAGACGCAACTTTAGTTGAAAAGGAAGTAGGGCTTACTACCATTTCAGCAACTATATCAATTTTTTTATCATCACTAAATGTTGGTCGACCAGATCGTTTGGCATCTTGAAACTACCTGTTGCTTCAAACTTGTGAAGAAGCTCCCTCAAATAAGTTCTCGAGATAGGGCGGTCTGGGTATCTCTCATTAAATAAACGTTCCGCTTCATGGAGACTATTTCTAGATTCACCAATTATTAAGATAGCTGCTACTTTGTCGGCTTGAGTACGTACCATTTTGCCTATGTAAACTCTTAAACGTCTCGTTAAACAATAATAAAATTAAATATTTAAGCTATTTAGAGAAACTTTGCAAAGCAACAAATACTATTAAATTGAAAACGTCAATTTTTTTGCCAACCAACCAGAGGCAGACTGAAAAATCTTCAATATTTAAATGTGAAATAATAATTTTGGTATTAATTTAATTTATCCGTCAAAATTAGTTTGAACCCAAACAAAATTAATATGGCTATGTAGCCAATGTCAATGCCTTTCACACGAGATATCACTTGCCATAAGGTCCTATTTAAAATTATTGGCCAGAGTGGCACTGCGACGTCATCTATAACTATTACGTCACCTGTTACCATTCGTAGAGAGGTTTACAACACTTTATTTTCACCCTCCAAATTCTATTAATGTAAGTGTAGCCGTTCAAAAGTTACGAGGGGGGGAGGGGACTTTTGAATAGCACTGTATATTTAAATATTAAATCTAATATCTCTAAATTAATATATATATGTTTCGTTATAGTATATTATTATAATTTCGCGTGGAAAGACTATGGAGAAGCAACATTGACAAGCCTTCTAAATATGGTGAAAGTTCTAGCCTTTGCAATAACTGAAGGACGGGTGGCAATTCACTGTCATGCAGGTATGTAATAGTATATTGTGTCACGAGAGCAGAAAATCAGCTTTAGCAGCTCAAGTCTATTAGATGCACCAGCGACAACGTGTTATATCGGGGCTGGTACTAGAGTGCCACCAAGATTTAGCTAACGCCTCGGCAGATAAATTTTAGGACCCAGTGACACCTACGGCCTAACGACTGCGACAATTGCGGAACTAGCCAAACGTTACACCCATGCTCAATCCCAAGAGATGGGATGGAATAAAAGGATGCAGTGTTGCTAGGATCACCCTGGGCGACCCTGGGAAGCTGGCGCCGAAGAAATATTTGGCGATGACCAGGATAAACCTACGTTTAACAGTAGGATTTCTGACTGGCCACTGTCAACTAAGGAAACACCTCCATACTATGGGGCTAGTGGACACACCTCTATGCAGGATGTGTGAACAGGAAGATGTAACTGTCAGGCATGTCTTATGCGAGTGTCCGTCAAGTTATCGTCGAGTTATCGTCAATAAGAGAGTGTGTGTTCGGTGAGTCTTGGCCTATACCTGCCGATATAAAGAAGATGTCTGCTAGTGACCTGTCCACCTTCCTGGGAAGGACAGGATGGACGATTATCTAGGAGGACAACTCCTCGGGAGGATGTAAAATGGGTCACTTGTGTGCTGTGAGCCTACACTCACCCTCCCTACTCTACAGATAGATGCACCAGCGAGGACTGCTAAAGCGTAGGCGAAAAAAATTATAGAGACGATATTAGTATAGTAAGCGTTCATTAAATATATCGATTTATTCAGTTTTCGTTCTCGGATACGGTACAAAAATGATTGTAAAATTTTTTATGGTACTAAATATAGTTTGAAATGACACATTTTTTATGAGTGAATAATTTCAACGATTGAATCAGAAATCGAAAATTATGCTGACACTGCAACTTTTCGTCCTTACTTTATCAATTTTTTTAGGACTGGGAAGAACAGGAGTCCTCATTGCGTGCTACCTCGTGTATTCTTTGAGGGTTTCTGCAAACGATGCTATACGATACGTAAGACTAAAAAGACCTGGCTCAGTTCAAACTAGAGGTCAAATTATATGTGTAAGACATTTTGCCCAATTTATTCTTCCTAAAAGTATAACTTATTTTATAAAGTAAGTACCATCCTGTATAACAAACACAGGGTGGCCGAAAAGTCGCTTTGCCGATTGATCATTTAAACGTTTGTTTACAAAAGTAGGTAATCTGTGTGTGTCTGCCAAAAAAAACTCTCCTCAATAGGAGAACTCAATAAAGTATTGCTGGTACGGATCCCTGGCCATTCTGGCATGGAAGGAAACGAGAAGGCAGACTCTTGCAAGTGAGGGTACCGCACGTGTCTCTATCGGACCAGAACCAACAATTGGCAACGCAATAAATTTTGCCAAACAAACACTAAATATATGGACAACAAGAAGAGCTTTAGACTTCTGGCATGAGTTGCTTCATTCAAAGGCTCTTATACATCCTTCGAAGAATGTCTCCAAACAAATGTTAGACTATAGCAGGCATGGCCTATGTTGTCTAACAGGCCTACATCATATGTTTAAACTTGGACTGTCGGAAGATCCAACTTGCCGTCTTTGTCTGGAAGATGATGAAACAGCAGAGCATATTATTTGTGCTTGCCCCACCGCGGCGCGAATCAGGTATCTGATGTTTGGTAGGGTCTTTCTCTCGCCCTTGAACCTGAAATATCATTCACCAAATAAAATAATCGGCTTTGTTAAGAAGCTGAATTTGTTTGGTGAAATTTGAATACGTGTGAGCCACAATAGACTCTTGCTAGTCGCAGTGGAGGGCCCTATAGACCCACACACCTAACCTAATCTTACCTACGGTGTCTGCTTGAATTTGGAGTGGATAGAAAGATAGATAGATGACCCTACTTTTTGTGAGTACGGTAACAGCTGACACCTAGATGCTACTAGACATTGTGTGTTACTAGAGTTAGAAAATTATCCATTATCTTCCGCGCAGCTATATAATTATGTTCAGCAATACCTAATTAAGTTTAGGAACGCACTGTATGTATTGAACAAAATGTCGGACAGTTTGAACATGTATTGTCACATAAAGAATAAACAGTTACATATTTATAGTGTTTTATTTTCGGTAAAGTGACTTTTCGTCCACCTTATACATTTATATTTATTCTAATACTAATAGTAATGCTTTTTCATTATTAAATAAGTAAAAATGTTCTGTACTTTGTAGAGATTTCGTAGGTAAGGACAAATATATGAATGAATTCACACTCCATAGATTTTTAAGAAGACAAAAAGTGGTTTTACATGGTTATGATGAAAGAAATTTTAAATATATTCCAAAGGTAATTGTGTAGATATATTTTTAATACAATGTTTTTGAGCAGTGATTGATTATATTTCGTTAATTTTGAGTACAACTCTGTAATATCTGATATATCTGATTATTGCATTCCAATACTCGATGTACTTTTTGAAACAAGCTATAGTGGATGGAGCAAGAAGTAAAAAGTGCTAATCAAATAAAACATGACGAATTTACACACATCGATAACCCTTTTTAATATCCTTTACAGATCGTTCATTGTATTTGCGAAAGAATTCTTAAACTCTGCGCTTGTTGGGTAGATGAATTTTCTTCCTCAAATATCCCATATACAATAGATTTCCTGGCATCCAAAATACATGGAAATTTAAATAGACATGGTAGTACTTACAGCATAAGCAGTCTATCTAGCACCAATTCAGATCGTAAGTATTCGTTTACAGGATGTTCCAAATATTCCTTTACATGTAATACATCACTAACATATTTTTTTAGAAATATTTCCAAATACCGAGGTGCTACAATCCCCTGCTGGTGATATTTGTTCTCCTTCAAGTCCTAATCAATCTGAAATGGATGATGTAACAGATTCATTCTCAGAATTAAGTACACTGGATGGTGAGGAAATGAGTGAGGAATTACTTCTAGAAAATAGATGTTTCCAGGAGCTAGAAACACAAAAATCTTTTGCTCAGGAACAAACTGAAGATGACATAGTGGTCCAAGACATAAGCCTTGTTGTGAACGTGCTAATCAGCGATCCTGATTCTCTAGACGGTGCTACTAAGAAAAAAATTAAAGAATATCAACATCAACTAAATTCCTCACAGTTAGGATGGGCTAGGTTGAATGTGGAAACAGATTTGACTATTTTAGCAGCGCTACTTTTTGATTGGATAGAAGGGTTGAAAGTTCCGGTGATAAAAATGGAGGATTTTGAGAACATTGTTATACATTATAAAGAGCCTGAGTTGTGTATTCAAAAGTTTTCATTGGTAAGAGCTTTAAAATAGTTTTTCATTGCTAGACAAAATACTTTTTTAAAGCCCCAGCTTTGTACACCTGTAGTTCGAAGACTGTATTACAAAATTTTATCTTTTAGGAGGAGTGCTTTTTAATAGAATATTTATTAAAATTCTTCTTAAAAATTCAACCCGTCAATAAGGAAAATCAAGAGGATATGTTGAAAAGATTGATTGGAACTTTATCCAAGCATAGTGTGCTTATTAACAACAATACAGTTCCTTCTGGTAAACTTTTTCTTATAAAATACCAATAACTATCAATAAATTGGTTCATTTGTCCAACATTAGCTAACGATTATTTGAAAATTGTTTTATAAGCTGCTGGTTTTTAGGTAAAGGATTCAAGAAAATTGGTGATGGTACCTTAACCTGTACGTATCACCTCTTCCAATCTTTAGCTGAAATGATAGAACAGCATCAAAATGAAAAATCAGATATGATGTTCAACCATAACGAAGACAAAGTATCTGAAAATTCCGATATTGAAGACGGCTTCCAGTGAAACGATGTAAATTTTATCTGTGGTTTTCCTAAATGTCCATATAAAGATTATTTGAATTTATATTGAGTAAGAACCTACCACGAGATAAGAAAATGTGTGACAAAATAAATCGGTTGTGACTGTAGGTACTGTGCAGTTTTCACTTTAAAATTTCATTTTTGTAATTTAGTTTTCATATATTTGTGATATAAAACAATTGCTAGGTGTGTGAAAATTTTACAATTAATTTGTTTTATTATGTCGTTTTCTCGTTGTAAATGATTTATCGATTATTCCTTGTCTTGTAATTGCATTGCTTAATTTTCTGGAATAAAATATTATTTCTCAAAATAGTTTTATTACCTACTTAGTACAATTTATTCGCAAAATGGGTAAGCTAGAGGGGCTGCTACATATAGCTTAAATTCGTTGGATAAATAGAAGACCTAAACTAGCTACACAAAATTAAGTAAGCGAGAGATCGTAAACATAGTCATAACTATGGAGGGGTCATAACATTCTACTTCTTGAGCTGAATCTTCATTTTTTAAATCATATTACAGATCACCGTACCTACCTCATAGACAACTAGCAATACAAAGGTAACTGTCAATCGAATTGTAGACATAAAGACATAACCTCAAAAATATAGAATATAGATAGACAATCAAAACATTAGATTTAGATTTATATAGTTAGCTATAAAATGAAAAATGTAATGTAAAAGAAATAAAATGACAGCAAAAAGCTCTGAAGACTTTTGGAACACTAGCTCTTCTTCGGGTTTCAATTTCGATGACGATGAAGTATGTTTATTTTTTGGTGAAAATAGTTTTTCATATACTTATGATATTTTATAGGAACAACTTCAACCAGACTGTGTGTTTACAATCCCCGAAGAGAGCTTCATACCAATACACTCTCTTATATCCAAAAATTGTTTAGATCTGAGTAAGTATAAATCTCCCATAATAAATATGAATAACAATAAAATTATCTGTCAATTAATTGGTTGTTCAAGTTTTAGGTGATATTCAATCTACAAATGAATATGCTGTTCCTCCAGTTGAAGGAGTCATTAGAAAAATGTTTAATGGCCACACATATTCTTTAGAAGTTTACAAAAAGTATAGTGACAAAATATCCTTACTAGATTCAGCCTTAGATTCGATGGATGGAAACATCATACTGAATGTAAGCTTTAACAAACAGAAGATACCTATTTACTGACAGCTCTACAATTATTTAAATAAAATCATTGGGTATTTTAGGTTATTCTATTTCTTAAATCTACTTTGAAACAAAATTTATTTAATCTTCAACTTGTTAAGAGAAGGATTGCCTTGAAACATTATGTTAACCATTTAATCGTTAATAATAACTATCAAGAGCTTGCTGATTTATATATGTGAGTATAACAACTGCATATTATTTATTTAATATTGTGTATTTGTATACTTATATATTACAGGGCAACAGGACAAAGTTCTGATATGGTAAGTCAAGAATAGACAAAAATTAGTCAACTGTGAAATAGTATTTAATAATAGGACAGTAGCATTGTATAATAAAACAGTGTAATTAATATTGTTTTAGAAACAAGTTTATTATTTAATAAGACGCGATATTAATAACAAAGACATTTTGTTGAAGAGAATAGAAAAATTTACTGCAGAACATATGCAGAAAGTCAATAATAATGAAGATAAATTAGAATTCAATGGTAGTATGCAACTGTTAGGTAAGTGAATAGACATTTTTTATATAAATTCACTGACAGTTGAATATAATTATCACTTGATGTATTTACATTGGCATTATATGAAAATTTTATATTAATTTAATATGCTAACCCTAACATACCATAAAAATGTATCTCAATAACATGTGATTAGGTATACATTTTTTACTTTTAGAATGGCAAATTGAAAAGAAAGAAACTTGTAATTCAGTGGTAGAACAACTAGCAAGTTTATGTAAAAAAGAATGGGACAGAAACAAAAATACAGTAGATGTTATCATGGAATATAAGAAAAGATTAAAAATTGATGATTTTGCTTTTGAATGGACTATAATGAATGTCTTAGCATCAATGAAAATGTGGCCTCAGTTATCTGATTTGTTCATGAAGCCAGTTAGTAAATGATTATAATTTATTTATGTGGTTACATTTATAACATAGAAATATGAATCTTACCTACTGCTTCTCTTTTAGAACTGGTTAAAGAAAAACTCTCTAAAAACATCAATTCCTGCTGAACTTTTTGTGTATGGCTTAAGTAGACATGATCCACCCAAAGATGTTCTTGAACAATACTTACCCTATATATCGGATTCTGATAGAAGTCTATATTTGGCACAAAAATTGAACTGCCACAAGTTTGTCATTCAGTCTTACGTGAATCAAAAAGATAGACTTGCTCTCATTAGTTATAAGTCAAAAGTGTCTCCACAAAATCCTGAATATTTTATGATTGAAAATGCTCTGCAAGCTACAGTAAGTATTTTACAGTCCTATTCAAAAGTCACCTCCCCCCTCGTATCTTTTGAACGGCTACACTTACATTAATAAAATTTGGAGGGTGAAAATAAAGTGTTGTAAACTTCTCTAAGAAAGATAACAGGTGACGTAATACTAATAGATGACGTCACAGTGCCACTCTGGCCAATAATTTTAAATAGTACCTTATTATGGCAAGTGATATCTCGTTTGAAAGACATTGACATTGGCTACATAGCCATATTAATTTTGTTTGGGTTTAAACTAATTTTGACGGATAAATTAAATAAATACCAAAATTATTATTTCACATTTAAATATTGAAGATTTTTCCGTCCGCCTCTGGTTAGTTGTCAAAAAAATTGACGTTTTTAATTTAATAGTATTTGTTGCTTTGCAAAGTTTTTCTAAATAGCTTAAATATTTAATTTTATTATTGTTTAACGAGACGTTTAAGAGTTTACATAGGCAAAATGGTACGTACTCAAGCCAACAAAGTTGCAGCTATCTTAATAATTGGTGAATCTAGAAATAATCTCCATGAAGCGGAACGTTTATTTAATGAGAGATACCCAGATCGCCCTATCTCGAGAACTTATTTGAGGGAGCTTCTTCCCAAGTTTGAAGCAACAGGTAGTGTTCAAGATGCCAAACGATCTGGTCGACCAACATTTAGTGATGATAAAAAAAACTGATATAGTTACTTCAACTAAAGTTGCGTCTATCTGTGTAGTAAGTAAAAGTACAGTACAGAGTGTTGGCTAAATATAAATTTCATCCATACATGTTAAAAATGGTGCACCACCTTTCGGATAACTACCCCGACAGAAGACTCGAATTCTGTGAATGTATGACAAATAAAATTAGTCAAAACCCACATTACACAAAAACAATTTGTTTCAGTGACGAAAGTACTTTTTGCCTCAATGGAAATGTGAATACACAAAATGTAAGATATTGGAGTGACACAAATCCTCACACCTTTCGTGAACAACATACCCAATTTCCAGAAAAAGTCAATGTTTGGGCAGTTATTTTGGGAAACCACATAGTTGGTCCTGTTTTCCTAAATTCAAATTTAAGCGGTGAAGTGTATCTGGAGATGTTACAAAATGCAATTGAGCCGTCAATTCTTGAAATTCTGGAAGATAATCCAGATGAATTCGGCCATCTGGAAATAACATCTCAATAAGATGGTGCTCCTGCACATTATTATGGTGCAGTAAGACGTTACCTGGATGAAGAATATCGAGGTAGATGGATCGGCCGGCGAGGTCCTATAGAATGTGGCCACCTCGGTCACCAGATCTGACACCATTAGATTTTTTTCTATGGGGGTACTTGAAATCCAAGGTTTATACTACGGCGTTTTGAAAGAAAGAATTATTGAAGAATGCAATTCAATTTCAGCTGACACATTCGGTAGACGGAGCACATTTCGAACACTTGCTATAAGAAT
>CAJUYH010002107.1:8898-51361 GCA_910591685.1 Galerucella tenella | reverse complement strand
TTTTTTTAAAATATATACTATTGTTGATCTACTCTAGTTCTATGATGGTTCCTCATATATTTCAATTTAAAACCAAAAAAACTCATATTACCTGAATTCTGATGTATAAATATTTTTTGTAGATATCAACATTTTGATGATATTCTGTTACGTAAAATTGTTATCATATTATCCGATAATTTTCAATGGGGTAGTATAATAAATACTACTCTATTTGAAAGCGCGTTTTAAGCCCTTTTCAATATAAATTTGATTAAACTATTACTATATATATAAATAAATTCATAAGTTAAAGCCTGCTTTTTTTAAAATTTCTTAAACTTTAAAATATTATTAATTGTATAGTTGTAGTTTTTTTTTATAGTGTCAGGTAAAGACCATAATTTTGAAAGCCATTTATTCTTGATAATGGTATCTAGAACGTTGAAATAAGAATATTATTGTTTAATTTCATGAAAAAATCAAGAGAAAATAACTTTTTAATTGATTCCATACTTGTTCAATCTATCAATGACTATGTGTAATTGACTTGTTGAAAGTGGTGTGATTTTATTTTCATTGTTCTCATGTTTAAAAGTAAAAAAATATACTAGGTATCCGAAAATATAGAGGAATCTATATAACTATATAACTTATTTTTATGTTACTATCGTTATGGCATCTGTAAATACAGAGGGTAACTTTGAATTATTAAAATAGAAATACGATTGTTAATTAAAATTCTATTTTAGAATATTGTATATACATTTAAAAGAATATTTTCACAAATATTCAATACATTTTATGAAGTTTTTGGAATATTCTTCAACGGTAGACTCATTACTCATGAATTCTGGGAAAACTCCAATCATTTTTACATCTTCATGGTTTTACATCTTCAAGGTTCTACATTTAAATTTACCTTTTCTTCATTAAATATTAAAATCATGTGGTAGGAAGTGCCAAAATAAGGTGTAATTTTTATTTCATTCAAGTAAATCTGCGTACGCAAACAGACCTTGGTTATTATATTTTTCAGCTACTTGTTTAATACTTCATTTAATTAGGTTGGGTTGATTGTGCTCTCACATAGGATTAGTTACAACCATAACTGCATATACTTACTTAAAGACTTCAATAAAAAGTTCTCTACTCCTCATAGCTTTTACATAACTTTTTCACTATACCCACCTCCATTATCGTAGATATACTATATTTCCGGTTAATTCATTAGATATTTTAATTTCTGGTTGAGGTTGCGGTAGTTTGCTTAAATAAATTCCTACCTAATCTAACATTTCATTAAATTATGAATAAACATATTTCAGACAATTATATTTTTTTTTAGCGGATAAATTCTACGCAAACTTATCTGAAAAGTTTTCAACATCATGCCGGGTTTTCATATGGCGATATATATCGGTTCTATTCATAAACTTTCCACATTTTTCGCAAAGTAGCTGTCTCCGATCATAATTAAATTACCACTTTTCAAAATCTTCATAAATCGACAATGAATACCCATTAAATGAAATCCATTCTCCACTATTTTCTCCACCTATAATATAACATTTATCGCACAGTTCATGAGTAGTAGAAGGGTGTTCAATAGAACAGCGCTTGCAAATTTTTATCATGACCATAGGATGGTTAGATGTAGAATGATTTATGTTAGTCTTGATAATAAGTTTTAAATATCATATTCCCCGATCAATATTTTATGATCCTCAAAAGTGGATTAAATTATCAATTGTATGACTAGCTACTCCGGTTTTTACTGATTGATTGAGTACTCCGACTCATGTTCAATTTTAGCTGAAAACAGCATTTTTGCGGCGGTTTAAATGGTTTTACACTCATTTTTCACATTAGTTTTATATTAACCTCCATTATTTTTGAAAATTGGTTGTAAGCTTAATTTTAAAACTTTAATATCTAACATGATATCCAATATATGAGTCCGAGTATTAAAAGTAATCAATTACTCCGTCTTACTAAAAAGCATTATACTTAACAATAGTTATTTGCTTCGGAAGCGTTCCTCTTCATGATAATTTATTAATAATTTAAATGTAAGATCAATTATTTCAATCTTTAAACATGATGTTTGAGGTTATGTATTAAAAGAGTACTTTATACCTATTAATAATTATTTTTTTTTATTCTGTTCTAGAACTTTGAGAAGCATTCTGAATTATCCTAAGCTCCTATTAATTTGGATTTTTATTAATTTTAAGTAAGTTATTAATTATACCCATTTTTCTCTAATATGATATTTGAGGTTATGTATATAAAAATTAATCAACCGTTCAGTTTTTCCGTCTGACTACCACATACCTTATACCACTAATAATAATTATTTTTTTTATTCTGTTTCAGAACTTTGTGAAGCGTTCAATCATCCGTCAGCTCTTCCTGTTTAGAAAGTTTTAATTAATTTGAAAGTAAGTTATCAATTATTTTCATTAACATAATATTTGAGGTTATGTATTCGAAAAATAATCAAATGTTTAGTTTCCCATCCATCTAAAAGTATAACATAATAATAATAATTTTTTTAGAATGGATCGGTTCTCCGATTTGGTGAAACATATTGCTATATTGCTAGGATTGGTTACCCCAAATAATGATAGAAAGATACGTGAGGGACTAGTTGAATGTCAAAAAGGGGTTAAAAGAATTCCGAATGTAATGAAGACTGCAACGACTCTGGGTGAAAAGCAGCATTTGGAGGCCTGCTTGAGAAAACATTAAAACCATAAGACAATTCAAACAGGCTCAGAAGAAGGGGGCAGGGCTTTCCCTGAGAAAAGCGAAACCTTCGGATCGAGTTAGATGGGAAGATAGCGAATCTACGTTCAACTCGCGAATGAGAACGGGAGTAATTTTAAACTTAAAACATAATGATCCAAAATCATTTCTCATTGACGCTAAATCAACATTTAAAAATAAGATTCTGGAAGCTCTCAAGCAGGATGCTGCAGTTAAGGTTAATACCATATTTTATGTAGAGTTTATAGTAGTAAAGGGAGATAGTGTACAGACTGAGTACAAGTACTTTACTACATCGAACTCACCAATATACCGAGACACCAACTTAGATGAGTGGTTTGACACTGATGTTAATGCTCCCATCATGAATGAATTAGGAGAGTTCCAGGAGCGTGACTCAGGCTGGGCTCTCAGGAAAGTTATAAATTTGGGGGTTAATATCAACAAGTACACCCCTCAGCTTGGTTCCTCCTACGTTGAACTTCCTTCGCAAATTGCGACGAAACATGCTTGTATCAACGTGAAGAACAATGATGATGCATGTTTTGCATGGGCTGTTGTGAGTGCTCTATACCCATGTGGTAATAAACATTCCAATCGATTATCATCATCATACCCCCACTACTCATCGGTGTTGAAACTGAATGGGATATAATGGCCTATGACAATGAAGCAGATCTCTAACTTTGAGAAACAGAATGATGTATCAGTCAATGTTTATATCCTGGAGAAGAAAAAGAGGTCATTCAGGACCCTTCCTACATACCTGATAAAGAATAAGAAAGAACGTCATGTGAATTTATTGATGATTCAGGATAGATATGATAATACTGATGGAGCCATTAGATATTACTACGTCTGTATTAAAAAGTTTATCACGCCTACTCTCTAAACATGATGGTCAAAAATACTTTTGCGATAGATGCCTCCACTACTGTAGGTCACAAGATAAGCTAGATAAGCATATCGAGGACTGTGTTAAAATGAATTATACTGTTATTAAGATGCCTGAGCCAGGGTATAACGTTGACGTGACAACGTGAAATTTGATGTGATATGTAGCAGAAGCAGGTCCATTTAGTTGGAATTTATTTGGTATATCGTGTCCTGAAGAGGGTCTACTGAAGCGATTGAAAACAATGCTGTCGAAAGTTATTTCTTTGTATGAATAAAAGTTTGAAATAAAATTATGAAAATTGACTTAACTCTCATTTTTTTCATCATACCTAAATGGGTCCTTTTGGCAACACTCTAACCGACCAACACTCTGTATATGTTAAAGAGTAGGTAACTTAATTTCAAACGATCTCACTTGTATCCGGCAATTAGAATTATCTTGGATAGATAAGGAGTTCAATCAACCTCATATACGATGTTATTTCACGTGAGTTTGACTTTACAATCATTTCTTCATCATAGTACAATGGATAATAAGGTCCTTTTGGCAACACTCTAACCGACTAGCACTCTGTATATGTTAAAAGAGTAGTTATCATAATTTCAAATGATGTCACTCTACACCCTGTAGACGGTCAACATTAGGTCCTTTGGCTGCATCCTGTAGACTTGGTGTACGACACTGTGTTTCATAGAAGATCAGGTCCTTTTGACAGCGCGATAATTTTGTAACACTTTATGTTGGAAGAGTAATTTATTGTAATTTTAAATGATGTCACTTGTACTCTACACCCTTCTTTTTGCCTCATAATTTTTTTTTGCTGCACCCTGTATATGTTAAAAGAATGTATTTTTTTCGACGTCACTTGTCATAACGGTAGTGAACGTTAATGGCTTTTTCAACGTCACTTGAATAATGATAATTTTTCAACACTCTGTATATGTTAAGAGAGTAGTTGGAGTATGATAGACCCTATTAAATGAATAATGCCTTTTTTCAACGCCGCTTGTCATTAAAGGATATATTATGTCACTTGTACTCCACACCCTTCGTTTTGCCTCGTAATTTTTTGCTATACCTTGTATATGTTAAAAGAATGTGTTTTTTCTAACGCCACTTGTAATAACGGTAGTGAACGTTAATGGTTTTTTTCAACGTCACTTGAATAACGAGAATTTTGCAACACTCTATGTTAAAAGAGTATTTTTATTTAACATATTAATACTGTAATACTTATATAAAGATTTAGTAAAAATATATTTTGGAGTGATTAGTTTTTATTAAAAAACATCTTTTATATACCCTAACACTCACAAGGATAGTGGGATTTTCTATTTTATCACATAACGTTTCACTTTTTTTCACTCTGATAAAGAATGTTTCGTATACTGAACATTAAGGCTTTTCAAACGATATGTCGTTCGAGCATTCTGTATATTCATCAACTTTTACATTATTAAAAAAAAACAAAGACTGATACTAATATTACGTATGTCATGACAAAAACTAGATGGAGAATGTTACCTGATTTTTTTTCTTAATAGTCTTATGAAACACCCTGTATATGTGAGACGGGATATACCCTTTTTAGCTAAATATATCACTTGTCTTTGTACTCTAATGATACACCCTGTTGAAAGAAGTGTTTTTCAATGATATGTCTCCTGGACGTTAATGTCTTTTCAACAATACTTCAGTTGATTCACAAACTATAATTTTTCAACACTCTGTATATGTTAAAAGAATCGTATAGAGTAAGGTTAATAGATGGAGAATGTAACCTGATTTTTTCTTTATAGTCTTATGAAACACTCTGTATATGTGAGACGTATCTAGACACCCTTTTTAACTATATATATCACTTGTCTTTGTACTATAATGATACACCCTGTTGAAAGAAGTGTTTTTCAATGATATGTCACTTCTCCTGGACGTTAATGTCTTTTCAGCAATACTTCAGTTGATTCACGAACTATAATTTTTTAACACTCTGTATACCTATGTTAAAAGAATCGTATAGAGTAAGGTCGATGATATTCCGCTTGTGATATACTTTGTTTAAATTTTTAATGTATCTATGCATACTAGACATCAATTATCCTGGTTGATAAGGAGTTCCTAATTTTTGCTCCGTCCGTAATATCTGATAAAATAACTTCAGCGTTATACTGATGGTCATATTCACTTCTTCTATAAAAATTCTTATTATAAGTGGAACGAATACATCAATAAAGTAGCAGAAGCAGGTTCGTTGGTATATCGTACCCCGAAGAGGGTCGCAATTTTTAAAAAATGCTGTTAAAAGTTATTTCTTTGTATGAAGTTTTGAAATAAAAACATAAAAATTGACTTTACTCATTTCTTCATCATAGTACAATGGATCATGTGTTAAGGTCCTTTCGACATTTGAATGAAGATTTAAATTTGAACAAAGATAGATTATATATATGTCATGAAAAAACTGGATGGATAATGTCACTTGATTTTTTCTTTATACTCTTAATAAACATTCTGTATCTAGACGGTCAATGTCACCTGATTTTTTTCTGTGTGCTCCAATGATACACCCTTTATATGTGAGACGATACCTTTTCAATGATATAATAATATGTCACTTATCTTCGTACTTACACCGTGATGAAAGAATGTTTGTCTTGATTTTAATATCCTAGTCGCGAACTATAATTTTGCAGCACTCTGTATATAAAAGAATACTAGAGGTCAGCGATATTCCATTCCATTCTGATATTCCTTATCATGATATGTTTGTTTTAAATATACCTTACTTTTACTTTAAACCAATGCACTCTTTTTTTTATACCTCTTTTTATATCCATTAATCATGAGTGTGAATAGCCGAGTTCGTTAGACGCTTTGTTACAGACACGAAGGTTGATGGTTCGCGCCCGGGCTCGGGCGAAAGTTTTTTCAATTAAAAATTTATTTGGGTAATTTAGAGAGTGGATTAAGGTCCTCTGGGGTAGGGGTAGAGGAGGGAATTTGCAGAATGGGTAATTTGGGGGTGGGATAGAATTTAAATTATATGCTAGACGTTAATACCTTTTGAGACATCGCTAACTAATTGAGATTTACCCCCTCTCCAAAATGAACCAATTTCGGAGTTTTTGGACCTTAGATTTTCTTATGGAGATTCCCATGTTAAAATCGCGAAAATGAGGCCGAACTGTCCTAGCATATTTACTAACGTCGAAGTTTTAGCTTCAAATCTATCCTCCTCAACTTTGTCTGACTCAACTCATTCAATTTAATAACCAAAAAATGTTTCATCATTATCATTATTAAACCATTGCAAGTAATTTCGGAAATTATGTTGCCCAATTCTTTTTTGCCGCAGAACTATTGTTGCTTCGAAGAGAGTAAGTAATCAGAGATATTTCTTTGGAACAGAAAAAATATTTTTCACTTCTCATATTTTCAGGCATTCGTACAAAAAGGAGGAGGATTTCTCACCAATCCTGACCGAGGATTTGCAACGAAGTACACCAAACTCTAGCGAGGATTTGGTGTTAAGTGTGTTGAAAAGTCCCGTCAATCATTCAGCTTATGATATAAGAGAATCTAATTGCGGCTGCTCCTCAAACGAAGAATATTGTTCAGTTTCCAACAGCCGCCAAGAGGATGACAGGTAATTAAAGCTTTATATATTACTCATCCCTGATCTTCTACCCATTTTTTTTAATGAGAGAAAATGAGGAGAAATAATTGTGCGTGCAGCACGTTACACGTGATACAATTGGGGATTCCTCAAAATTTCATGAAATGATGAATACTTCCAGAGACTCCAAAGCACGCTCTGTTGATAGATCCAAATCAAAAGTGGGAGATGCTTCTAACTTATTATAAAAAGCGTGCTGGATATTAATGGACCTTTCAAACGAAAGATATCTTGTGGTTGCAACGACCGTTGTTCATCTATCGCTTTTAGAAGAACTAATAGAAGCTTACTGTAATAAAAAAGGGAAACTGTAACTTAGTAATTGGACAGGTATACCTGAAATTACGGCAACGGTATCTTTCTTCTCTTTTTCTGGGACTCGATAAAAGAACGAGGACATGTGTAGTGAACCTTAAAATGAAATCTTATTAATCTACCACTTATGTAGTTACGTATTATGTTATTCATGGTTTTATCCATCCAGCGTTATTTGGTCTGTTGTTTTGATAGTTGTGTTCAGTTTTTGTTCAAAATTTTGTTGCTTGATGTTGTGACCATTTCATTAGTAGATTATTCTGTATCTAGCGATGATCATTCAGTATTTCGGTATATTTGTCCAATCTGCAGCAGCCCGAGGACACTAAATGACAGCTTCGTATTTTTTAATTGAAGTACTCATCAAAAGATAATGCACACCCACCTTAGTCGCGTCATTTTTTTGTGATATCCTGTATTTTGATAATTATAACAAACCTATCACCTCATCCCACAAAAATTAATTCGGAATAGGTGACAAAGAAGATAGGACGAAACGAAACACTAATACAAGTAGGAGAGGATTAAAAAATTGACTCGCTCACTCAAAAAAAAAGGTAATTTGTCATTGTCACCTGGACGATTCCTTAAAAAAGGGGAAAAATATTGCCCTAAGCTGAGGCAGCTGTCCAAGCTCCTAGGTTATAGTGTCCTTTCACAATTACAGTAAGCTTCTATTAGCTCTTATATAAACCTATAGGTGGACAACTTTCACCACAACCACAGGATGTCTTCCGTTAAAACGGTTTATTGTTGTAGGTTGGGTTAGGTTAGTAAGTTGATTGGGGTACGCCTATTAAGATGTATAAAAAAACAAGACAACCTTACTGAAAAACCATGACCAATCCGAAACCAATGGGATCTACGTTATTCAGGATTAAAAATGTGAATACTTTTCTCCTAAAGAATGTTCCAAATGTGATAGTTCAGCAGGGTAGCTTAAAAATTGGAGAATATGGAAAAAATCGTCAAGATGCCATGCTTCCGTAAATTAAGCAATGGTCCTCCAAATATTAAGTTATCTTTTTCCATTTTCGAAATACACTGTGTACGGAAAGTATGGAACAAACTCATTTTCAACTATTCAGGCCATTTAAAGAAATAATCCTGAAACACGTCGATTTTTGATTTCAATTCACCGTATTTTAAGATAATAATCTAATATACAGGGTGAATTACTATCGAATAATTACGTCACCGTCATTTTTTTAGGGAACACCCACATTTTGTCTTAATTTTCGGATTCTCTAGCTGAGCTGATTCCAAAAATGTATCACATGTTAATTCCAATTGGTACAGGGTGGACAAAAATACAATAGTTTTGTGTGTGCTCATACTGCTCATAGAGTAACGCGTAACATTCTTTTCAGTTGAATTAACAATATTATCAAAAATACTTATTGTCCAGCGTACAGAATATGATGAAATAAATGACTTTATAAATGTTCGAATTGCAGCCCTTGCTGTATTTGACAGTATCCCAAACTGTGTACAAATTCTTGTAGAACCTTGCTCATTGTGTCTTGAAAAATATTTTTTGTATGTTCCTTGTGGTATATTATTCATTCTTTTTTTAATTTCTTGGGAAATTAAAGCACAATATTTTTAAATTCTTTATTTCAACGTTTCGGTAACGTTGAAATAAAGAATTTAAAAATATTGTGGTTTAATTTCCCAAGAAATTAAAAAAAGATTGAGAAATATTGTTTTACACCTGAGAGTTCCTCATCATTCCGGCGCTTGGAGAAAAATTTATTCGAAGTCAAAGGTCGAAAATCCCTAAAAAAATTGTTTTTTCACGATTTTCAGCAAAACGGTGAGTTTTATCATAAAATTGTTTCTGACAAAATTTGTAGAACATAAAACTCTATGCAAAATGTGCTTTTTATTCTTAAAGCCACCGTTTCTGAGATATAACAAGTCAAATAGTTGTAAAATTTGTAAACGACATAATATGCATAAGTACGCCACCTAGATACATCTCTGGATCTGTAATATAGCTGAAAATAATTTTCAATTGGTGAACATATATAATATGTACATATGTTTGTATTTTGGTGTGACATTCACTGAGACCTAAAAGATCTATAGTGCCCCATTACTTCTACTTCGTTCCTAAGAGTCTCATAAACTAGTACCTCCTTTAGTCCTATTTCCTGGAGGAATCTTAGGATATCTGCAGGCTTCAGCTTAGGTAAATGTTCCTCTTCTATCCACTTATCTCCCAGGTGCTGAGCTCTAGGATTCTGTGCTGTGCAGTTGGAATGTATGTGGATAGAGGTTTCTTCTTACATGCCACAAAATCTACATTCTTCTTCCTCCACTATTTTGAGCTCTTTCAGGTGCCCATTCAGGCGACAATGACCCGTTAGGATCCCTGTTAAAACTCTTGGCGCAGTTTTTCTTTGACTTATGCATTCATTTGATCTCAACAGCCTGTAATCACCCAGAAGAGTCTTTGATTGTGTAAGCCCTACTAGATCTTCACAAAATGGTCAGATCTTCTCTTTTCCACGGCTTCACCCATTTCTTCCAATGATACTTTGGGGTTGAATCCGCAGAAGGGTTCAGGCCCCCAGAAAGGTATTTCAGTCCCCCTTTTTGCTAGTTCATCTTCTTTCCATGTACAAAGCTCCGAAAAAAACCATCTGCTCAGATAAGTATCCGTGCATGTGCAATTAGCTTATTTTTCTTAAACTTCAGTTGCTGCTCATCAACAACATCTTTTCCGGGTATATTACCAAGTTCAAGTGTGGCTTGGTTTTCAGCTAGACCCAGAAGACTGGGATTGGAAGTTGGTCGACAATACATTAGAACCTATTCAGACTTTACTGCCACCTGCGCCGGAAAAACTGCTGAACACAATTTGTAGCAACTGTAAAAAGGGATGCAACGCTAAATGTGGTTGTGAAAAAGTTGAACTGTTGTGTTCTCTGGCATGTACACATGGCCAAGGCCAGTCATGTTTTAATGCTGACGCAATTTACTTACACCCAGGTTGGAAAAAAGGAACAAGACGAAGATCAAGAAGAAGAACAACAAGAAGAAGTATCTGAAGGTTATGAGTCAGATGAATGAATTTCTAAATTTTTTCAAATTCAATCGCCTCTATCATTATTTCCATTCGTTGCTAATATATTTCATTATGCAAGTTTTCGATCAAACAGAATCACAACAGACATGTGGAATAGGCCTACTGAGGGAACCAAGTTGAAAAAACGCATTCAGTACACTACCTACACTACCTCATAGGTGGCGTGGAAGCGTAAGCATATTATGTCGTTTACAAATTTTACAATTATTTGACTCGTTGAATCTCAGAAACGGTGGCTCTAAGAAAAGTATTGGTACATTTTTCATGGAAAATTTTATGTTCTTCAATTTTTGTCTGCAACAATTTTATGATGAAACTCACCGTTTTGCTGAAAATCGCGAAAAACCAATTTTGTTCAAGATTTTTGACCTTTGACCTTGAATAAAATTTTTTCCAAGCACCGGAATGATAAGGAACTTTCAGGTGTTATTTAAAGGTATGTTTTAAGCAATTAGACGCACTTGCAGCTTGCTGTGAATTTATGTACCTTCAAATGTCTAGATTGACCGGATTCAGTGTGTTCATTTCAAAACATTCATTTTTTAAGTTGATGGAGCACTATAAACAGGAAAACTTAAATGTCAGAATTATTCATGAAATATGTAGTTGCATTGCACACAAACTCCCACGTTACTTGTTTCACGCATGGTACGACCAACAGTGGAACAACCTTCACCTGCACATCGTCGTCTTTTATTGTCCACGAGTGGGATTTCCTAATGGCAATAAAGACGAGTGCTAATCTAGTTGAAATTATTGGAACTTTAGTTCTTTATGCCAGGTTATGTTTGAGCGACCAGGGGTCGCAACGCAAAAGATCTGACCGTTACGCGTTACGTTACGCTACGTTATGTTACATTGCTTCGTTATGTGCCTTGCTTTTGCGTGCTTGTGCCTCCTTAGTCTCTCTCTCGTTTACGAAGCAGCGATTCATAATAATAAATATGCTCCTACCCGGATTCGAACCCGGGCCGCCCGCGTGAAATGCGAGCATTCTACCACTGAACCACCGATGTTATATTGTAATTCTATGCAAAGCTGGTATTCGCAGTGCTGGTGATCTACTTGAATTTGTTCGGATGAATTTTTACTATTATTTCCATAATTTGTTTTGCGCGATTAAGGGGTCTAGCACATTTACTTTTCGAAATACAGGGTGTTGAAATTTTGAAAACTTGAATGTTTTAATTCGATAACTTTAAAATGGATGGATAAATTGATTTGTCATTTGGCAGGTTGTTTTTAAATGTAAAAGGGCATATTTTGAAAGAAATTGTAGTTTGTGTAACTAGTGTTGATATGATGGCCATATCGCACGAGGACGATGTTTGAGCACGACGCCGTAGGCGGAGTGCTCAATCGTTCAAGTGCGATATGGACAATCCACACGAGTCGAGCAGCATATTTTCTCTACGACCCACTTAAGAAAAAATCTAGAAAATAAAAATTTCTATAAACTGTAATATACCTAACTTCAAATTAAAAATTTTACAATTCAATTTAATGTTTCCACTTATTTTGTGGTAAACGTACAGTTCTTGAATGTCCAATTTGTATAATGCTACGGTTTCATTTTTTAAATATACGATGCTGTTATAAGTGGATGTTGCCAGTCGGACTCCCTCATGAAGGGTACCGTACCATTATCTATAATAATGAATATTCTGCTAAATATTTTAAACGTCTACCTGTTGTCGTTATTAATAACAAGCAG
Organism: Galerucella tenella; assembly: GCA_910591685.1. Lineage (NCBI taxonomy): Eukaryota > Metazoa > Arthropoda > Insecta > Coleoptera > Chrysomelidae > Galerucella > Galerucella tenella. The sequence continues at coordinate 38,913 of CAJUYH010002107.1, read as the reverse complement.
AATAATTATTTAAAAATAAAATTAACAATAAAAAAAACTTCCTCACGGGTAATCGAACCCGGGTCTACTGCGTGAGAGTCTGGTATGCTTACTACCCAACCACCAAAGAATATGCAAACCGTTTATCTATAACGTCAGATGTATTACATAATTTTTGCTTAAAAGGAACTAAAGTTCCCACCGTGTGTCCCGCGACACGTTCTACCTTTTTTTTTTTTAAAATTATTACCACGAATGTAATTCAGCATTATAAGCAAAATGCAAATAATATGTAAGTATCTTTCTCCACGACTAAATAATAACGCACAAACTATTTTTACATATTTAGCTGCATAATGATATACATTCTTCACACCAGTCAATAATGAAAAGAATTCACTTTCATTAGCCAATCACATTCTATTATTATCAGAATTCACGCTTAAATAAATTAAAATGAATAAATCGAATCGTCCTTTTAAAATGTCCAATACGCAAATCGCTTCTGACAGCGCGTCCTTTGAAACGTCAAAATAATTATGGAATCATAATTCCACGTATTTATAAGAGAAAAAAATGGACAACAGTAGCGATAGTGAATATGTACGTCTCCCGGAATTAATTTCATTTATAAATGTAAGGGTTCCGATTAAAAATATGAGTTACGTATACATATTTACCCTTTACATTTTTATAGATATGCTCTATAGCCTAGTGGTGGTTGACTATGGCGCGGACGAACGAGGTTCGATCCTCACTGGAAGTTTTTTGATTTCAGTCGTGGAGAAAGTATAGTCTTCCACTTGTGTAGAATGGCTATTATTCACTTGGATGATTCCAAAACTCACTCGCTGTGCTCCCTTGTTTTGGAAACTTCATCCGCGTGAATAATAGCCATTATTCTGCACTCGTTGAAAAATAATCTATGATTGAATAGGTTAACTGATAGCAAATGTTCAACGTCAAATAAAAATTACACTTACAAATTTCCGGTACCAACGGCTTATGCATTCATTCAAACGAAGATCCAATCAAACATCGTGAAAAAATTAACGCTGTAATTTGTTACTAGCAAATTATCAGTGTAATTTTGATGCTATTGGTCGATTTGAATTTTTTCCTTATCACGATTGGCTGACAGGATCGTTTGAAAAATAATCGAAGGTAATACCACGAGTGCTTCAAATTTTATCGATAATTTTTTCTTTTTTCTTTTCCACGAAAACTTGTTTATTTGAAAAAAAAATATGAAAACAAACCGATTGATAAAATCACGAGTCCGTGAGGACGAGGAATTTTATCTGAATTCGGTTTGTTTAAATGTTTTTGCCTCAAATTAACCAGTTTGAGTGATGAAAATGGAAAATTATGTGGTAGAATTTGAAGAGCGAGTTGTATATGGAAAGATTATTTTTTCAAACAGAAATTTTGTATTTCCTGAATGTTCAATATTCTCTAGGGTGATGGCACTGAATCAGTTTATGTTCATTTTTCAATAAACTTCTAAACACTTTTAGTTGTCAATAATGACAAATTCGAAGTAAAATTTTGACGTTTCAATGTAAACAAGATATTATCGGTGAGGAATCAAAATTATCAGTATAATACCGAATGATTGGCTAGAATAATGTAATGCTATTGGTTAAAACCACCAATATGTCAGATTTATTTTGACAAGTGAAAAAAATAATCGCTGTAATTTGTAACAAATTATCAGTAGTGATACTATAAGTACTTCAAAATAATCAGGTTGAACATCGATAACTTGTTGCATAAATACAAAGAGTGTCAGTTTGACAGTTTAAATAATCCGACCGCAAAGCAGGATTATTCTTTCAAACTGACACAATTTGTAATTATGCAGGAAGTTTGAGGTGTATAACCGTATTTATTTTGAAGTACGTATTGTATTTGATACGATTATTTGTTGAGTAAATATAAACAATTTACTAATTCAGATACAAATTGGAACAATGGAATTTACAATCCAAATCGACTCATTTTTGATAAAGGTCAGAATATTGATGTCGATGTGGTTACTATGGAAATTAAAGTATTGTAAAATTTTTGATAGGTAAGGTAAACGTACTAGTGTGCGTCCGAGTACTAGTTATTGACCAATTTTAAATATAAAAGCCGTTTTTAAGAATTCCGTAAATGATAATTTCATAGGCAATACATGATGTGCCACGTACATGTTATCAGTTTAATTATAAAACATTACTACGATGATTTCTACCATACCAGCCTTGTAACTTGCATGTCAAACAGTGTGCATCTACGTCACGACGGATTCAGTGCATTTTCGTTAGTTCTACGTTAAGAATTGCTACTATCAGTGAGTATTTAATCGTTTTTCCTCACCCAAAACCAAAATCCACGACTTGTTTATTATTTTAGCATATGTAATCGACTGAAGATACTTATTTTTACTACTAAATTTAGTTTTTTTTTATATATTTATGTTGGTCAAACACTAGTGCCGCCTAATATACTTCAGATTTAATAATTGTCCGTTCGGTCAGATACTAATGATTTGACGATTGATCTAATTCTGTATAATACTCTATACATTTGATAACATTTAATTTTCGATTACCGCCAATCTATCAAGAACTTAACAAAGAAAATCTGGTTTAGTGTTTGACCAACACTTTTTCTAATTGTTATGTGTTTGAAAGGAAGGATAATACTAGATCAAACATTGGATCAAAAATAGGTCAAACACTAACTCATATTGGTCAATAATGCAAGCAAGTACGATATGCACGTTGAATGTTGAAAATATTAGATTAATAACGTTGAATGATATTTTGTTTCATTGTTTTAATTTACAAAATATTGATGTTTTTTTAATTTCAATGTTTGACCGCCAATTAATATTTACGACCAAATGTGTCGAGTTGTTAACTAGGTGGGTCAAACACAATACCGGTCAATTATTAGATAGATATAAAAAAAAGATCAAGAGGATATATTCATTTGCATTACAATTTGATAATTTGATTCATACTTAAGTACTCACTTGACTTAGTATATTTTTTTCAGAATGCCTCCAAAAAAAAAGTTTCAGTATTGTGAGGAAGATTTGCGAGATGCACTGTTAGCTGTTGCCAATGGTATGTCGTATTATAATGCCAGTAAAATGTATAATATCCCTAAAACGACATTGATATACATACACAAAGGCATAACTCCTTTAGAGAGAAAAATGGGACCATCGTCTATATTGTCCCATACAGAAGAGAAGAATGGTTGTTTCATATATCAAATCGAAGCTTCCCAGCAACGAAAGATTATTTACTGGACAGCGTCCAGCTTCTGATGAAAGATATGGAAAGGGAAAATCCCTTCGTAAATAATAGGCCTGGTCGAACTTGGTACCAACTCTTTTCAAACCGACACCCCGAAGTATCTCTTCGTATTTCCCAAAACCTAACCAAGGCTCGAGCTTCGGTAACAGAAACAAAGATAAGAATATGGTTTGAAGAAATTACCCAGTACCTGTAAACTAATAGCCATCTTAATGTTCTAGATTTCCCCAACCGCGTATTCAATTGCGACGAGACTCCTTTTTTTCTAAGCCCTAAAGAAAATAGGGTACCCGTTAAAAAGGGTGAGAAGGCAGTCTATAATTTTATGAGTAAGGACGAGTAGGAGCGTTTTGCTAGTTTAATTGTATGCAATGCAGAAGGACAGCCTCCAACAATGGTAGTTTATAGCTATAAAAGAATACCAACAAAAGTTGTGAATACCTTCCCGAAAGATTGGGCGATGGGTAGAACGGATAGCGGCTGGATGACAGCAGAGTGTTTTTATGAAAACATTGCAAATCAATTTCATCATTGGCTACTGAACAATAAAGTGGATCTGCCCGTAATTATGTTTGTGGATGGGCATGCATCGCATATGTTGTTACCGCTAAGTGAATTCTGCTCCAAACATATGATAATTCTGGTATGCCTTTTTCCAAACTCTACTCACATTCTTCAGCCTTTGGATGTGGCATTCTTCCACCCTCAAAAAAATCAGTGTTGCCTAGTTATTATCAAGAAATTAAACTTTTGTTTTAAGCGATGTGTTTTTTAAATAATTTCTTCAATATTTACTTGTTGTGAATACGCATATAACAGCTTACAAAACAATAAGTGTAGGTAGATCTTGAGTGTACATATTTATTTTACAGATAGGTCATTCACTAGGGCTTCTTTGGGTCAAACACTAGTTTCGACTATTTTCATTTAGGTCAATTACTGATACACTGCAGTAATGTATTATATTGTCGTAAATAACATGGTTTACAAAGGTTTTAATGTTTTATCTCCTATGTATTAGATACCAAATAATTGAGCAATACATTGGTCCGGAAAAAAAACTATTCATATCTATTATAGATATTTTAAATCAATTTAAAGTTGGACAATTGTCGTAATAGGTCAAGCACTAGCACTAAGAGGTCAAGGACTAGTACATTTACCTTAGAGCTACCCTATGTATAATCAGGTATTATCGAAATTATACAAGGTTACTTAACGAAATTGATCGTTCTTATTGGTTGAAAATGATAAAAAAATAATCAGTAGTAATACACCTAGGGTTTTGATAATACCGAGATAATTTGAAGGATTCTGACAAAAATGACAAAATTCCGAGTATTTATCAAGGCCCAGGGAGTATTCGATAGGACAATTATTTACTTTGTAGATATCAGCAAATTGATTGTCAATCTGACGTTTAATAAGTTTCGGTACAAAATTCCTTAGTTGAAATCAAACAAATATTATTTATTTCAATTTGAATCTACCGTCGTGAAAAATACAATTGGTGAATTAATTAAACCGTTAGATGCAATACCAAATATTCGCGACATTTTTGAACCAGTTGTCAGTTTGACACCAAAAAACCGAAAAACACCAAACTTAAAACACCACATGTATGTAGTATAAGTAGTCTGTTTTGTCAATCTGACAGTAGTCGAGATATGAGTTTTTTAAAGTTGTCAATAAAGTTTACAATAGCTATTTATTGAATTGTGATTTATCCTAGTAAATACATAACAATTAATTTGGCGACGAGTATTTATCGAATCCCGCGGTAGTGTAGTCAAAGTGTCGAAGAAGTCTTTTCAAAAAGAACTATCGAAAAAAAAATTTTGTCCCCATTTTATTTTGCCGGTAAAAATTGTTAAGCAAAATGGTGTTAATTGGATCTATCGAACAGTTTAGTCCCAAACAATCCGATATTGATCCATATCTGGAGCGTCTTGAACAGTTATTCCTAGTGAATGTAGTCGAAGAAGATAAAAAGGTACCTATGCTTCTAACCCTAATGGGGGCAGAGGGGTACAGTGTATTGAAAGACCTGTTGTCACCAGATTTGCCAAGTACAAGGTCGTACGAACAGTTGAAAAGATCACTAGTAAGTCACTATAGTCCTTAAAGGTTAATAATAGCAGAGCGATACAAATTTTACAATTCAGTGCAAGAGTCAGATGGAGATGTAAAATCTTTTGTGGCTAAATTGAAAAATATGTCACAAATATGTCAAACGAAAGCTGCTTTCTGAGGATAATATAACATTCGAGAGAGCATATGATATAGCTTTTTCCATGGAGTTGGCAGAAGGTCAAGTGAAGTCAATGACTGGAGAAAATGGTGTTTTGTCTGTTACCGAGGATGTGAATAAGCTGTTACTGAAGAATAAAAAACGGTCTAGTATGGAAAATGAAAAAAATATGTCAAGGATTGGAAACCTTGTTTCCGTTGCAAGAGAAAACACGATCCTGCAAAGTGTCCTGCCAGAGAATGGGCGTGTTTTAAATGTCAAAAAAGGGTCACACTAGCCGTGTCTGTAGAGAAGAAGATGTTCGTCTGCTGGAAGAAAGCGAAGGTAGTCTGTCAGAAAATGAAGATAAGGACTCATTAGTGCTTGGATTCTTGTCAGTCCTGGAGGCAAGTAAAGAACAAGCAGAAAAGGTATATATTGAGGTTGAGGGTAGGAAAATATGTTTTGAAATAGATAGTGGAGCTTGTAGTTCTGTAATTCATATCAAAGATTTTCGAAAGTATTTATCGAAGCTAAATTTGTGTAATGTTCAATATGATCTAAGGTTTCTGACTGGTCAGGGAGTTAAAATTTTGGGAGAAACTGATGTTTTTGTGAGACATAATAACAAAGTTGTTAGTTTACCATTAGTAGTATTAGACAGTAGTCATAAGTTTTCACCATGTGTAGGTCGAAATTGGTTAAGCGTGCTTAGTCCAGGTTGGAGAGAGAAGTTAAATTTTAATAAATCTAGTCAAACAGTAAATGTCAACAGTCAATCCTCTAGTCCGTCTAATTGTTGTCAGGTTATATCAGAAGGTCCTATAAATAATTCGAACTACTCTCGAGATTATTCACAAATTATACCAGAAATGGTGTCACAGCTTAAAAGTGAATATAAAGAAGTTTTCAATGATCAATCTGATGCTTCGATTAATAATTTTGAGATAGAATTAAAATTAAGGGAAGGATCTCAACCTATTTTCCACCGTGCTTATGATATGCCATATGCTCTAAAAGAAAAAGTCGAGTCTGAATTGCTAAGTATGGAAAAGTCTGGTATTATAAAAAAAAGTCAGTTTCAGTAATTGGGCTAGTCCAATCGTGATTGTACCCAAAAAAAAAGTCTGATGCAATTCGTATCTGTGTCGATTTTAAGAAAACGTTGAATACTGTGATAGATGCTGATCATTGCGTATTACCCTTACCCGAGGATATTTATGCTTGCTTAGGTGGTCATAAATATTTCACAGTATTAGATTTGAAGGGGGCTTATCAGCAGCTGAAACTAAGTGAAAAATCACAAAAGTTGATGGTTATTAACACTCATATTGGTCTTTTTGCATATACTCGCCTAACTTATGGTATTAGCGCAGCACCGGGAATTTTTCAATCGGTAATGGATTCAATTATATCTGGTTTAAAAAATACAAAATGCTATTTGGATGACATTTTAGTATTTGGTAGTACTCTTCAAGATTGTTTTGATAGTGTTAAGAAGGTTCTGCAGAGATTGATGGAATTTAATGTGAAAATAAATGAAAAAAAATGTAAGTTTTTTCAAACTAAGGTAGTATTCTTAGGTCATGAAATAGATGTTAATGGTGTTCGTCCTACTCAAGAAAAAATACAAGATATCAAATCTGCGCCTTCTCCAAAAAGTCTAACCGAACTCAAGTCTTATCTTGGTCTTCTCAATTATTATATTAAGTTTATTCCTAACCTTTCAAGTAAATTGAAATCATTGTATGACTTGTGTAAGGCTGGAGTTAATTTTTCTGAAAATTGGAGTACAGAGTGTGAAGAGGTTTTCCAACTTAGTAGGAACTTGTTAAGTCCTCACTCATAACAATCCTAAGCTACCGATTTTTGTTACCTGCGATGCTAGTAGTTATGGTGTTGGGGCTGTTCTTAGTCACCATATAAATGGTGAAGACAAACCTATAGGATTTGCATCTGCAACTTTGTCTAATGCGGAAAAAAAATATAGTAATTTAGAAAGAGAGGCATTAGCTATCATTTTTGCCTTGAGAAAATTTAATAAGTATATATATGGTCGTAAGTTCGTCTTGATAACAGACCATCAACCTTTAAGGTTTATATTTGGAAAAAATAAGGGAATACCTGTGACAGCAGCTTCGAGAATAACTCGTTGAGCCATAACCTTATCTGGCTATGACTATGATATCCAGTATAAGAAGGGGGTTTTAATTAATAATGCTGATGGTTTGTCTAGGTTACCCTGTAAAAATCACACAAATGTCTCAGAGTTTTTGTATTCTTTCTGTTTAATGGAAAAGATGCCATTGACATCTCTAGACATAGCGAAGGAAACAAATAAAGATTTGATTTTAACTAAAGTTAGAGATTTTACTTTATCTGGATGGCCTTCAGTCATAAAGGATGAAAATTTAAAACCTTTTTCCAAGCGGAGAAATGAGCTGTCTGTTGAGCAAAACTGTATTTTGATAGGTAATAGGGTTGTTATTCCAGAAAGTTTACAAAATGAAGTTCTTATGTTGTTTCACGAAGAACATTGTGGTATTGTACGTACAAAGATGCTTATTAGATCTTACTGTTGGTGGCCTACATTGAATAATGACGTAGAAAAATTTATTTCGTCTTGTGATGTATGTCAACAACATCAAAACTTCTCAAATGCTGCTCTACTACCTTGGACTAACGCACCACACAATTTTTATAGAGTGCACATTGATTTCTTTTTTAAAGATAAATTTGTCTTTCTTATACTTGTTGACCAAAAATCCAAATGGATGGAGGTGAAATTGATGAAAAATGGTACTAATGCTCATGAAACTATAAATGTTTTGAAAGAAATATTTTCTGTGTTTGGCCTGCCAGTGGAGTTAGTATCAGATAATGGTCCACCTTTCAACTCGTCGTATTTTATTTCTTTTTGCCAAGCAAATGGTATCTCTCCTGTAAAGTCACCCCCATACCATCCACAGAGCAATGGTATTGCCGAGCGTGGTGTGCAAACTATAAAAAAGGCCTACAGAAAAGTTTGTTTTCACAAGATGGTGGAGATATTTCAGAAAAAAATATATTGCGAAAATGGTAAAATTTTCTGTTTACGTACAGAAATACTCCCTCAACTGTTACTGGAATATCCCCAGCTGAATGTATGTTAAAAATCAGGCCAAGAACTAGATTCGACTTACTAAAACCTTGCCACAATTATATCAAGTTACAAAGAAAATGTGACTTCAACTCCGGCAACAAGAGAAAAGTAAACTTATACAAATTAAATGACAATGTTTTTGTTAAGAGTAAATTGACAAAATTGTGGCAAAAGGGTAAAATTATGAAAATTTTAAGCTTCTGTACATATTTGGTAGGAGTTGAAAATGACATTAGGTTTGTACATTCTGATAACTTGCGCCCACAGCTGAATATTAGTATTAATGAACCATTGTTACCCACTATAGTCTCTTCCCAATCAAGTGAAATACCGAATATTATGAATAAAACCCCAAATATAACCAATATAATCCTGAAAGTGTCGACTGAAAATCCTTTATCTAGAGTAGTAGAAAATGTTGTTGAAGAAACAAATTTGGATGTAAGAGAGGTTGAAATTCCGAAAGCTAATGTGGCAAGTCCTTTGAGGTTGAATAAAAATATTAATAGTCCTTTGTGGTTGAATGAAAATATTAATAACGATTTTTCAAATGAAATTTCAGCTTCCCCAATTCATCCCCATGTTACTCGTTCGGGAAGGCTAGTTAAACGTCCTTCTAAATTGAATCTTTAACATTAGAGATGGGGGGTAATGTAGTATAAGTAGTCTGTTTTGTCAATCTAACAGTAGTCGAGATATGAGTATTTTGAAGTTGTCAATAAAGTTTACAATAGCTATTTATTGAATTGTGATTCATCCTAGTAAATACATAACAATGTAGGGTTTTATCGCTGTAATCCAGAGGGGATTGGATGAAATTTGACACATGACTTGAAATTTAGTAATTTGATTGGTTACTATATTTAGTGAAAAATTATCAACAGTTATTACACAAGTGATGGTAATTTTTTGAAAATGTCAACTAGTTGCACGACTCTTTGTTGCTATGGAATTTCCTAATATCAATAAAGACGAGTGCTAATCTAGTTGAAATTATTTAAAAAAAAAATATTACCGCGAATGTAATTCGACATGATTATTTTTTAAACTAATTAGCAAAATCCAAATATGTAAGCATCTTTATTAAACAGGTTAACCGACAGCTAATTTTCAACGTGAAATAATAATGACATTGACAAATGTCCGGCACCCAATGGCTTACGCATTCATTCAAAGGAAGATTCCATCGAACAGTGTGGAAACATTATCGGAAGTAAATACACAAGTGCATCAAAATTACCGATATTTTCTTATGAAAGCATGTTGTCTGATAACTGCATGAATTTATTTTCATATTTTGGCCAAAGAGCACGTCTCCGAAGGATACACATCATTGTATTGTCATCGGTTCTTAGTGTTTAATCTCAATTCAATCCGACGTATCGCAGTCAATTAAACATATCTTCCAGATTTCGTTCCATACAAATAATTCCAGAAGAACAGTCGTTTTCTTTATTTTTCTTGATGAATCAAATATTATCCAATTAAAATAAGTCTTCTTCTATATTGATAGGTACTAAATACTGATTCAAAAATGTAATACCACAGAAAACTCCATTAAATCTCACAATCTTGTCCCATTGTTGTTTTCTTGGTTAGCGTCATTTATTAATTTGAATAGATTCCTTTCTCTGCAATATCGGATGAGAGCGAAGAAACTATAGGAATTTTCAAGAAACAATGGAAAGTTTCCAAGACTACACAGATAATGGGATCTACATAATACTCGACCAATTCATAGCATGGAATTAATTGGATACTGGTGATTATTTTTTTATTCCATAAGATTGTCATTTCGTCGTTAAAGGTATATTGTGAAATGTTTTGAACAGACGATTCTACCAACAACATTTTCAATAATTAACATGTTGAAGCTGTTATCTCTCAGATATTATTGAGTGGTTTTCCTAAAGAAGAAATGCTATAACTGTAGCGTGTTCTACGGAATTAAAAAGTTGAAAAAGTGTTGGTAGAATATGAAAATTGGGAAAACATTAATAAAGCAGTAAGATGGTAAGATGTGTGAAACTCAGTTATGAGAGCGATAGTTATAATAATAATAAATGACCTTATTGCTTTGTTATAGAAATACAATACAAGCAAAGCCAACGTTCGCTTTTAGATGATGTTCTCATACCAGCTAAGTAGCTTTCTTCCACGCAACCGCAGAACTAAAGATTAAATATTCTTTACCTACAGTAGTGTCTTACATGCTCAAATAACAAAAGTTAAGTAACCCAATTCTGTGAATGTTGAATGAATTAGGCCAATTTTATCTGCTTAGACTTAGATGTTGATGTTATGCTATCATTAAGTAAAGACTTTTTAAGATCGAGTTTAAATCGAGAAATGGGTACCGTTTTGTAGATTCCGGGGATCATGTTGTACAGAGATTAGCAATGTTATATAAGAAGCTAGATCGAAATAACGGGGTCTTATGTTTCGGCATACTAAGTCTATTTTTCATATTCAGCCCGCCAAGGTCTGCAAGATGATTGGAGGTTGGATTTTCTCGTCCGATGCCACAAATAGAACGAACACACATATTTTGGATTCGCTGTAATCGATTTTGATCTAGTTGTGTGAAGGTCGGTCCATATATCACATCACAATGGTTAAACTGTGAGAACACTAGGCCTTTACAGAGCATAACTCTGGTCGTTTTATTAAATAATTATCTGTGTGAAAATAAGAGTTTTGAATTGCAAAATGCTTTCTAAATAATTGATGAAATATGGGAGGAAAATGTTAAGGAGTCATCTGAAGCGACTTCAAGATTTTTTCCATAGTTGGATAAAATTAAACTATCGTTATTAATTTTCAAGTGTATTTCACTTTTGATTCTATTTTTCTCAATTCTATGACCAAATAGCATGACTTTCGATTTTGAAGAATTTATACCTAGGCAGAATTTAGTTGAAATATCTATTATAGTTTCAAGTCCTTTGTTAATTTTGTAACAAGCGTCTTCAACTTCTGGTTGGAAATTGAGAGGTGTATAGGGAAAATAGCGAAGGACCTGAGATGGATCCTTGCGGAGCCCCTCCGACTATCTTTTATTCAGAAATACTCTTTGAGATCTTTGATCTAAGTAGGATTGCAACATTTTTTGCGCTTGTTTATCAAAACACATATAACATAATGACAGAATCAAAGAGTAATTAATTCCATCAAATGCCTTAGAGTAATCTAATAAGATTTAGATGCAAAGTTTGTTGGAATCGACATAAGAAGATATGAGAAAATCCCAACCAAAACTTCAATATTGTTGATAGTACAGCGGAAAATTGTGGAAAAAATGAGATAATAATGAGAACTGGAACATAAACTCGAACATATCACTTTGAAGTAACTGAAGAGTCTGGGAGAAGAGTGTATGGGCCAGAAGCCAAGCACTCTGAAAGTTTGGGAAATACCTCAAGCACCTTCACATCATCTGTACATCACGATTTTTCAGGGTAGATAATTTCCAGACAAAGGTAGCTGGAACGCTACCGAAACGTCGAAATAAATAAAAAAAAAACATTATTGTGGTTTTCATTCCCAAAAAATAAGAGAAAAAATAATAAATATCGCCACAAGGAGCTTACAGAAGATATCCAGACACCCATTTTCCCCATTTCTCCCACTACCACCCAGCCTAAATCAGCATACATTTAACTTAGACACATAAATGGTTGAACTATGAATAGTTCTTACGTACTAACCATGTTGAACAATATGGAGATATAACTACAACTCACCTCATTTTACTAATATTATTTCTGTGCCTTTCTTACCTTCATTTTGTCATTGCAATGGTGAATTATTTGAGAGCCCTAATATATTGATCATTAATCGATAATAGTGAAGACAAAAAACTTCCCTTTGCTTTGAATCAGGAATTCATAAAGTTATGAAAACAAGTTAAAAGTTTTTGAAACGATGTACATATCAGTTGGAGATAGTACGACAGCAGATAAATGGAACTGATAAGTATTGAGTTATCAATGCTTCAGTTATTTTAGTAGAAGTGATATTGGCATGAAAATAGACGTAGTACATTTCAAAGCAGATATTCAGATTGCAGCATCGGTTCGAGGTCTAATAAGTTGATGAATACATTCTAAAAAATTGATAGTGATGCCGATGCGGATAACAGTCTCGTATAATGCGATTTTGATGAATTTGGGATAAAGGTTGTGTGAGTAGGTTTGTATATCCCCATATACAAGATCCGATGAATCTTATTCAGGTGACCTTGAGTGCCATAGTAGTGTCAAAAACTACCGTAGATACTAGATACTAGATCATATATTTTGTTCACTTTTGACTGAACGCCAACAATAATTGGGATATTTTGTATCCACGCAAACCCTGTGCATTCCCCAACTATTCATAAACTGGAATATATTTGGAACTAAATTTCCACAGGTCCTTAGTAAATCACATTGCCATTGCTGTTAAGTATCTCATGGACATCCCAATGGAAAATTGAGAAGCCTGTCTCTGTGTTTTTTCATTCTACATAGTCTGCAATGTGCAGTGCATTTTTGGAAAACTCCCATCCTCCACGAGTGTGAAATTGATCCACTACTGATCACACCGGAATGGAAGCAAGTGCAGTAATTCTCCGAATCCATGAGGCGAGTTTGTGTGATGAATTTCAAAAAAAAACAGAGATGTAGTTTTCCTCCTCGTCAAATTTTGCTGCTCCATGAATTGGGAAAACGATGCTCATCTTGTCACTACTACACCCAATCAAGAACATGAGAAGACTAACAATTCTGTTACTTACACGCGCGCCCGCATACTTTGTAGTTCGTTGGGTATCATTCCTGGCAGATTGCGCAGGTGGTTGGCTTATTCTTCGGTCCTATTCACTCGCTGGATCGGTGTGATCTTCCGCACTTGACACATAGGATGACGGTTGGTGGTCGGTGTGTCGTCTTTCTGTTTTCTTTGATGGCTTTGTACATCATTTCTTTGTCGGCATTCTTCCGGATGATGACTTCTTTTTCGTGGATTTTGGATGTTTCGGATGGACATTACTTCCGTAAAGTCCATCCCCTCGACTCCGTTGTCATCGTTGCGGGGATTCAGTCCTTTGCGCCGTTCTACGGACGCTCTCTGAACGGCTTTAACTTTTGTTTTCAGATGCCTTTCATTTTTTTGCCATGTTTTGCATGGCAAACCCCAGTCCCAACATTTTTCCTCCATACTCCTAATGTCTCCTCTCAGCTCTTCTGATTTTTTTTGCTTCTCAGAACTGCTTTAAAATCCCTGTGGTCATCATCGGCAATTAATACTTATATAATACCTGAGCTTGATCCTTCACTTGCTTTAAATGGAGTACTTTATCATTTCACAACAAATTTCATGAAAATTTCAAACGGCTTTTGGAAACATTGAAAAACTTTTTGACAAAAAGGACACAATAAGTTTGCCAAGTAATGTAGGCAAGCATGTGCTTGAGTATCAAAGTATTACCCAGCTTCAGTTAAGGTTTAAATCTTAAATAATATCCTAGCGTGTAATGTAACCGTACTTTCTCCACTTGAGACAAATGCCTGGCAAGAGACATCCTCCCAAGGGTAAATCTACTCCATGTTAATACTACCCTAAGTATACCAGAGAGTTGACAGACTATAAAAGCTTCAGGACGCCAATACCTTCTGGACATCAACAAAAGAATGGATTCAACTGAGAAGAAAAGTGAGGTGAAGAAGGTAGAAACACCTTGTGATAAATATTTCATTGAAACAAGGAAAAAAATGAAAGTTGAAAACTTACGTTAACCCGGACACGATCTCCTACAGCTCTTATAGTCGGGTGGATTCGAAAAGAATAATAGAGAGGTAGGTATGGAGTTGATAAGAGTATAGAGCAAAATTAAATTCAATTTTCCTCTTATTTTCCGAAATCCTACTTCACTAGAAAAAATTTTGAATGAGATTTTTTCAATCTGATCTATTTTCCGTAATTAGGATTGAAAGCTTCATTTACCTGGTCACTTGTCTCAGCACCTAATTAAATTAGCTGGAAACCTACAGTATACAATACAATGATCTATTATTACACTGCACTCTTTACTGCTCCAGCTCGCACTGCTGATGTCTTGATCTGAGACCTTTGATAGGTGTCGTAATGTTAAATGAAAATGTTCCCTCACTTGAATAGCGGAATTTAATCTTGCTCCACGAAAAACTATCAAATAGATAAAAATAATATGTTTCTTACTTTTACTCCTTCGATATTGGTCACTGGAAGTAATTATTTGTTGGAGAATTCTGACTTATTTTTTTCAAATAAAATAGGTCCATCATAACATTATAATGACGTGAACGTTAGTCTTTAGTCATGATCACAACGGTTGAATTTACAATGCTTTAGTGGCTACGTGATAACACTTCACTTTGGAGTAATGTTTTTCCTCCATTACTGTTTATTAAGTTGTAAATGAATTAACCATTTTGTTTCCAACAACAATTTCTGACAATGAAAATACTTTCATACATCGATGATTTCTTGGAGCCTTCAAATAAAATTTCATCAAAAAAAGCTGCAGTTAATCCGATAGCTCTCTACCTACTTAAAAGTATACTGATAAAACTCCGCTTTGTATTCTAAAGGTTTCAGCTTCATATGCACATTATTTCCATCTTACCTAAACGATCTGTTGACTGATTTGCTTTTGCCCCATTTTTGAAGCTTGAGGTTGGTTGAACAATATGCCAACTTGAATAGAACTTTAGTGTTCTACGCTTTATCATCTCTTTCGATACAAAAATTAAAGAATGTTTCGCATAATATTTCGTTCTCGGCGTCTAGCCTTAGGAACTTGGTAACGAGCGTTTACAAATTCCTCATTGTACAGTGAACAGTAACAGATCCGTAGGCAGTAAAATTCAGATACCAATATCATGAATTCAATTCATTCCTTTGAAAAGAATGTATCACTCAATTTTTCAAAACTAAACATAACTTCTATTCATCAATTGGAATAGATCAAATTTGACTGAAACATACAGAATGAACCATCGTTCACCATTCAATGTATTACATTTAAATAATAACCGATATGAAACTGAAACTACTCGCAACTGATGAACCAATTATATATAATTTACAACTAACTATAGTTCATTTAAAAACCAGGAGGAGTAATTTGAAAAGCCTCACGCACACCACTAAAAGTTACCAGATTAGTTACTAAGGGGTGTGTTCCGAAATAGTCGTGTTCAAATCTATGAAATATGCCTTGATTGACTTAACGGGGAAACTAGCCAATCGCAGGTAACCCTAATGTACTGAAAGTTGTTCTTTAGATGTCGAGTTGAGATGAGATGTAAACAAACCGAGTATCCTTCTATAACCTGTATAACTTTTGTATTATTTTGATTGTTTCGTATTTAATGTTCTTGAGAGATTAAAATGGATCGTTTATTGTAGTTATATTAAAGGTCTCTGTTTGAAACTATTTATTTTATAATTGTATTAATGCATGTCAATGCTAAAAGATATAACTTTCATATATTCTGTCAAATATGTGAACAAGTTTTCAAAGCTGGTCATATAATTTGATGACTTCTTTGAGAAAATGATTAAAAACTTATATATGGGATTGCTTACAATTTCACAACCTCCACATGAAATCACTATCACACTAAATGAGACCTGGACTTGATGTTATTGTATATATAGGGCCATCTTTAATAAATTCTCTTCGTTTTGATATGATTTTTCATCTGATGAATAAAATGGTTCCAGCAAAGTTATTGCTAATTAAAAGTCAATATATTGTTAATGCTTTATTTTTTTTTTTTTTTTTTTTTTTTTTTTTTTTATTAGAATTTAAGTGCCTCGACAACTATGGTCATTGGCACTGTACAAAAGACAAAAAGACATATTAATACATACACTATCTTAAAACATAAAACATGTAAAATACTCGGTTAAATATCACTAGTTTATATTTTGTGGTAGAGGTTAGTTGATTTCAGGAATTTCAATGTCTTTGGGATTTCAGCGGTGCAGTTTAAAAGCTCTTTCAGGTTTGGTGTTAGGTCTAGGCGCTTGTATGTAATGGTGTATTCCTGGCAGTCTGTGAGAATATGTTTGACGGTTAAAGGACTATTGCAGTGACGGCAGACGGGAAGGTTTTCAGAAGACATCAAGTAACCATGTGTGTATCTGGTATGGTTGATCCGCAATCGTCTAATGACAGCAGCTTCTCTCCTGGTTAGGAAATCGAGGGAGGGACAGCCGATTAATGGTTGTATGTCGTGAAGGGCTGTTTTGCTGTCGTGCCAAAAATTTTGCCAGGACTCCTTGACGGACTTTTTGAATAATAGTTTTATGTCATTTGGGAGCTGGAACGTTGTTGTGGTGATGGAAGAAGAGGCTTCTTTAGCATGGTGGTCAGCGTTTTCATTGCCAGTAATTCCAATGTGAGATGGGAGCCAGATAAGACAGACTGTTACATCACGAGCTGAGAGAGTTTGATAGATGTCATGGATGTTTTGAACTATTGGATGGTCAGTAAAGATGGAATTGAGTGAATTAATTGAGGAAAGTGAATCGGTACAAATGGCGACGCGCTTGACAGGAGAAGAGATTTGCTTGAATGCTTGGAAGATGCTATACAACTCACCAGTGTGAACGCTACATGTTGAGGGCAACCGATAGGAACCTATTAGTTCGTGGTTGGTTGTGACGGAGCAGCCAACACCAAAAGAAGTTTTTGAGGCGTCTGTGTAGAGAACTACATCATATGGTGTTTTTTCTAATATTTCCAAAAATGCTTTCTTTATAAGTATGTTGGGCGATTCATGTTTATTGAACTTGGTAAGGGAGGTATTGAATAGAGGAAGTTGTTTAGTCCAAGGAGGGATATGAGGTTGGGGGAGCGGAGTGGTCATTGAAAGGTCGGTATTCTGAAGTAATGGGAGAAGAAGATGGGCAATAGATTTTACGCTACGTTTGGAAGTAGTGTTGGAAGGATGATGTTGAGACATTGTAAACAGAGGGTAAACAGGGTTAGAAGGGTTAGAAGATGTTGATGCAGCGTATGAAAGGAGGAGGGATTGACGTCTTAGGAACAGGGGTGGCTCATTTGCTTCACAGTATAGACTAGCAGCTGGACTAGAACGGAAAGCGCCGAGAGAGAGTCGAAGGGCTGTATTGTGAATAGAGTTCAGTGAGTCGATGGTGGATTTGGAGGCTGACATGTAAATAAAGCTGCCGTAGTCTAGTTTAGAACGGATGAGGGATCTGTAAACTCTTAATAAGGTATTTTCGTCGGATCCCCAGTGATAGTGGCAGAGAGCTTTGATGATATTAAGTCTTTTAAGACAAATGCCTTTGAGTGTGTTGATATGAACTTTCCAATTAAGCCGAGAGTCGAAAGTTAATCCAAGAATTTTGCAATGATTAACAGCAGGTAACAGGGAGTTATTAAAGAAGATTAGCGGTGTTCCGGATGGGGATCTTCTGCTAAACTTTATGACCTTCGATTTACTTGGAGATAAGGAGAGATGTAGGTTGTTGGCTCTATCTTGCAGCAAATTTACTGCGTTTTGTAGAAGTTTGCAGATGGTGGAAACAGATTTTCCATGGCAGTAGACAATTAAATCATCAGCATATTGAACATATTTGATGGGAGTAGGAAAGTTGGCGCATAAGTCGTTTATTGAAAGGATGAATAGGGTGGGACTTAATACAGATCCTTGAGGGACACCATCATTTTGGGTGTGAGGCTGGGAAAGTTTACCATTTGCAGAGACTCTAAATGACCTTGCAGTTAAAAAGTTTTGTATAAAAAAGAGAATGTTGCCATCTAGTTTATATTGTAATAGTTTGTTGATTATTGCATTTCTGGAGATTGTATCAAAAGCACCTTCGATATCAAAGATAGTTGCTACGAGATCCTGTTGATTATTTATTGCTGAGGAGATGTCGGTTTGCAATAAGACAAGGTTGTCACGAGTAGATCGATGACGTCGGAAACCAGATTGGGCACTAGGAATAATTTTGTACTTCTCCAGAAACCATAGGAGTCTTCTATTGATCATTTTTTCCAGAAGTTTGCAGGTAGTACATGTGAGAGATATGGGGCGATAAGATTTCACCCCTGTGGGGGGTTTGTCAGGTTTTTTTATTGGAATTATAATAGCGTTACGCCACGATTCAGGAAATTGCTGTGTGTTCCAGATAAGGTTGAATATTTCAAGAAGTTTGAGGAGAGAAGGATTTGAGAGATTTTTTAGAAATATATATGGGATGTCATCGGGACCGGCAGCTGAATTTTTACAAGAAGATAAAGACGATTTCAGTTCGTTAAGAGTGAAGGGGGCATTGACGTATGAAACGTCGTTTTGATCGATTGGAAGGACAGGGGGCGATTTTTGAATTGGGTTAGATGGAATGATAGAGGAGAGGCTTCTGTTGAAGTTATTCTCAAAACTTTGTGCCAGTGTGTCTGCAATTACTTGATTGTCGGAGATGATTGTATCGTTATATATGAGACTGGGGATCTTGAGATTAGACTTGTAACCTTGTACCTGTTTTATTTTTTTCCAGACTTGAGATGGGTCTGTATCAATTGAAATAGACGCGACATAATTTTGCCAGGAAGTTTTTTTGCTCTGCTTAGTGATGTATTTAGCTTTTGCTCTGAGTTTTTTCAGTTCAATGAGATTTTCTGGGGTTTTATTTCTTCGATACTTATTAAGAGCACGTTTGGATTGTCGGATGGAGTCTTCACAATCTGGATTCCACCATGGTACAGATTTGTGGGACGAGGAGATAACTGTTTTACCAATATGAGAATGAGCTGCAGAGAGTATACATTCGGTCAGTTTATTTAAATCGTCACTTACATTCTCTGTGGTAACTAGGGAGGATAAGTAGTTTTGGGAGAGTGTGGTAAACTCCGACCAGTCTGCGTTTTTTAAATTCCAGAGGCTTCGGGTCACTGATTCCTTATTGGCATTATTCGATATAAATATGGGAAAGTGGTTGCTACCATGAAGGTCGTCAAGGACTTGCCAGGAAAGAGAAGAAGCCGATTTTGGGTCACAGAGACTGAGGTCGATTGCAGAAAATGTACCTGATGAAATGTTTAGATGTGTGTTTAAGCCAGTATTCAGAAGGCATGTGTCTGTAGCATTTAAAACATTTTCTACAACTTTTCCTTTGCCAAATGTTCGATTGGAGCCCCACATGGAGTTGTGGGCATTAAAGTCACCGAGAAGAATATATGGTTGGGGAAGTTGGAATATTAATTCAGTTAGCTCTTCTTCGCTAAGAGGATGATCGGGAGGAATGTATAAGCTGCAAATGGTAACTTTTTTTGGATTCCAGAGAGTAGCTGCTATTGCTTCGAGGTTTGTGGTTAAAGGGAGGTGAGATGAGAATATGTCCCTAGATATAAATATTGAGGAACCTCCGCTGGCTCTAGTGCAATTTGTACGAATATAATGGTAGCCTTCAAAGTTATTTAGATTGCACTGATGGTCAATTTTGAGATTTGTTTCCTGAAGACATAAAACGTCGGGGTTATACAGTGATATCAGTTTTTGTATTCTTTCAAGGCGAGGATAAAATCCATCGCAGTTCCATTGCAATACAGAGAATGTTAATGAATTAAAAAATGTTTGGGTGAGATTTATTGAGATAAGACGGAAGTATCGGAGGTTGTTCCGTCGTCAGATGTGAGTAATTTAAGTTTATTTTGAAGTCGCGTGAGGCGATTCTTCAAAGATCGGTCATTAACATTTGTATAAATTATAGACAGGTCACTTAGAAGTGCGTCGGTGTCGGGGGTAAATTTATTAGCCTCACTAAGGGGGTCGTTGATGCCGAAGGTGTTTTCAAGGAACGCGATTAGTTGGGTTTCGTTAAGGGTGAAGGATTCAGGGGAGTTTTCGTAAAGAGTGTGGATAGTGGAGCGTGATTCAGGTGATATATTATGACTGTCGCTTTCAATCTGTTTTGATTTCTTAGATTTCTTTTTGTTTTTTTTTTGGAGTGGAAAATGAGGGAGGGGGCATAGTATCAGGATTAGGGGTAGGGGTAGGTATAGGAGATATAGTTGGGGAGGAATCAAGATTACTGTTGGCTGAACGTGTTCTTTTTTCGCCAGTTTTTGGCATTGAAATTGCAGGGGAGGAGGTGGAGGCAAGTGAATTTTCGGAGATCAGTTCGGTATCAACTGGAATGGTTTCTGACGGTGCTGGATTGGTAGAAAGCGTGGGTTCCAGGCTGGAGAGATCATTTGGATTGGAGGGCTGGTCGAGGGACGAGGGAGGGTTTTGGGGACTGGTACAGGATTCGGCGGTGTGTCCAGCCTGTTTACAAAGAAAGCATTCTAGTTTATCAGTTGAAATGAATATTCTGTGGGCTGTATTTTCATGAGAGACGACAATCGAAGTTTGTAAAGTGAAATCATCACTGTTGGGTAGTACATAAGTCACACGACGGAAGCTCAAAACATGGGCGTATTCATCATCAGGTGAGCCGCATTTGACGTAGGAAACTGGAGATGTTAGTATAAGACCAAGATCATGAAGTGCTTTTTCAATTAGTGCATTGGGGATGGAAGGGCTGACGTTGGAAATTAGTATTCTTTTAGTGGGAGAGATAAGTCGCCGAATAGGAATCACATTGGAGTTGACTGTAACATTTTGGTTAGTTTTTAGGAGGTTGTCTACTTGTGTGGAAGAGGATAAGTAGATACAGATGCGGCCATGGGAAATTCTGGAGGCGAAGTGTACGTTTTTGGGCGAAACAATGCTGCCAATAGCTTTGATGTAGTCGAATAAGACAGTATTAGGAATAGAGGGTAAAATGATGGCTTGGTCTCGAGATGGAACTGGCGTAGGGGGCAATTTTGTTGAGATGGCAGCGGCATAAGATTTACTGTTTGAAGTGTTAGTTGGGATATTTACATTGATTTGTTTTTCTGAAGTTGGGTTTGACATATTGTTGTGATCCTGGATACCAAAATCACGAACAATTAGTTGAAAAAAAGAGAGAAAGTAGATTAAAACTAAAATAGAAACTCAGATGTCAGTCTTACTCTTGATGACTGGCCTATTTATTTCTCACATAAATAAGTAAATATTTTATATTCACCAAATTGTAGACATTAACTGGAACTCTTCTTATCACATTTTGAGGATGATAAAAACTAACTCGTTTAAGAATGATTATAATTAACGACTTGTCGATGTGTACTGTATGAGCTCTGACACGTGAATGAATGCTTTATTTATTGAAAATATTCCACAACTTTTGCCTCACATCTATATTACAATTTTTCATAATAGTACCTATAAGTTTCTTATGTATATTCCAAAGTTGTACACAATACAAATACATATGATAAATGTTATGTATAAAATCTTATTTATTGGTTTAGATGTATCCTACCAAACATAGTAGTAGGAATATACAATGTCTCTACTTAAGCAGTAACCCATATGGAAATTTTTTTTATTATTCTTAATAACCACACTCTCTTTTTTCTTCATAACTCAGTGAATTTGCCATTTTTATTGTAATTTTATAAATACCAACTCACTCAGACACTTAGGTACGTTTAATTATGAGGTATATTATATAAGTATATCCGAGTATATATCCCAAAAACCTTGTGTCTCAATAGTTCTTTTGCACAAGTAAGTAGTGTATATTTCTACTACTATGTTTGGTTGGATACATCTAAGCCTATGAATCAGATTTCATACATCACATTTATCTAAATGATGAAATGAAACAATTTGATTTGTTAAAATCTACATTATATTGGAATTGAAAGTTTTAATATTAATATAATGTAGATCTCAACAAATCAAATTATTCCATTTCATCATTTAGTATAAATCTACATCAAGTAAAAGCCTCATCTATTTTATATTCAATCACATTTATCATATAAATTTGTATTGTGTATAACTTTGTAAAATAGATGAGGATCTTAAAGATTGAATTTGCACCTAGCACACACTATTATCCAGAAAATTATCAGAAGATTTTGTATCTGAAGATTCTGTTTCATCTGAGCTTCCAGTGTTGGCAGATATTATCAAAGGCTCTATCATGTCATTCATTATTCCATCCAGTGTGGACATTTTTTGTTCTTCGTTAATGACATGCTGTATACATTTCTGCCAATTTGTAGTTACATATTCAACTGCTCTCAATAATAGGCCTTTGACATTATTATTATTATTATTATTATTATTATCATTCCAAGTATGCACTTGCTCAGCACTTGCTGGTAATGTTCACCTATCCCGAGCGTGTGTGAACGCAAATGGGATTATAGGCTCGGAAGTCATATATTTAGAAATTTACGGACAGTGTGACAAGTTTTTAGAATAGCAGCCTTCTGCAGATCGATATATGTATTTTTGTGAAGACCTAATTTGGTGAGGTTATCTTGTAGAGTTTTGGGAATTAGTCCCGTAGATGAAACGATGATCGGTATCACCTCTATTTTCTCTGCATGCCATATCTGTCTTACCTCAATTGCAAGATCGGTGTATTTTGCAATTTTCTCGTTGTATTTGTCCAGAATATTGTTATTGTTGGGTACAGCAACATCCACCAGATAAACTGAGTTAGCTTTTTTATCCACAACTACAATATCAGGCCGGTTATTCGTCACCCGCCTATCGGTGATAATTGACCTATCGTAGTATAGTCTAAAATCAGCATTCTCTAGCACCGAATTCGGATGGTACTTGTAATATGGGGTGTAGGTGTTCACTAATCCAAATTTGTTGGCCAACTTCTGATGGATGATGTTGCAAAGTTGATTGTGCCTACGTAGGTACTCAATGTTAGCTAAGGCTGAACATCCCGACGTAATGTGTTGTATCGTCTCTGTTGTTTGTTGGCACCTTCTGCACTTGTCCGTAGCGATGTTTGGATCTTTCATGACAAATTTCTTGTAATTGTTGGTATCAATTACTTGGTCTTGAATTGCCATCATAAATCCTTCTGTTTCTGGAAATAATGTTCCATCAGATAGCCACTTATTTGATACTTCCTTGTCGATATGAGGTTGATTGAGGTCGTGATGATGTCGACCATGAAGCGCCAGAAGAGCATCCAGTTAATAGAAAGTTGATACCTGATAATTCGAGAAAACCGACTAATAAAACAAGAAATATATTAGTGGGGTCTCTCAATAATGCTGAGGACTGCAAGTTAACCGCAGCTGTTATAAATAAGAAGTCCTATCACTACCATGCTTCTAAATTTTCCACTGATACTTCAGAAGAAGAGCTAACAAAGCATCTTTGTCAATTCGCTGCAAATGTGAAGGTGTTAAAATTAAACTCTCGTTATCCAAATGATTATAGTTCATTCAAAATATCTCTACCGGCTGATGAGTCACATAATATCTTAAAATCTGAGGTGTGGCCTTCTGGTGTCGTCCTTAATCTTTTTTTTCCGACAAGAAAATTCAATACAACCGAAAAATAGTGTCAGTTTAAACTTTTCTTCAGATCTGTTAGATGATGGAAAAATGTTTTCAGTATTACATATCAATGTACAGAGTTTGACTAATAAGATTAATGAGATAAATTTGATTCTTGAAGATTCTGCTGCTGACATTTTTTGTGTATCTGAGCATTGGCTTACCACTGATAAATTAAAAATGATTAATATAAACAATTTTACACTAGAAACATCCTTTAGTCGCGACAAGAAACAACACGGAGGTGTTGCGATTTTCAGTAATGGAAAACTTCCAGTAAAAAAAGTTGACTGTTCTAAATTTTGTATCCCCATTCATGCTGAGCTCTGTGGTATTGAACTGACTAGTCAAAATACGTTAATAGTAACAGTCTACAGGTCATCATCAAATGGTGATATAAAGATTTTTAAAGATAAGTTTCATGATTTGTTGTATACTTTCTCAAAAATTTATAGAAGTATATATATATTGGGGGATATTAATGTAGAACTGAACGTGCGAAGGATCTCCACAATATTATGAATATTGTAACGAAGTTAATTTTTTTTTTTTTTTTAGGTTAAATAGGGATTTGAATTATTTCTGTTATTTTCTTGCTCCGGTATAATATTAAGGGATTAATTTTTTTTTAAGATGTAAAATACTGCTCCCTCTTTACTCACTTACTTTAGTTTTGTTAATGTTGTAAGGTAGTCAATATAAATTTTACCTTCATTTAAAATATTTCGGACATCCGGTATACATGTATGTTAATTTTACTTGATTAAATCTTTCGGGCCGTTCAGTATATCCATAGGTGTTGGAATAAAATAAATAAATCTAGTTCTGTTTTTTTTTCAAAAAATTTTTATTTTAGAAACGATTAGTGTGAAATACGGCATAAATAGGAGGACGACAGTTTTGGAGAGGCTCTCGTTGCTACTAGGTGATTGTGTCCGAAAGTACCTACGTACCGTTTACGAAAGTTTTGTGTTTAAAACCGATATCGTTTAAAAAAGGTAAAATTTCATTTGACTCCGTATTATTTCCGTATGAAAATTTATTTAATTAATTTACTTGAAAATTGAATTTATCGTATTCAGGAGAAAATTGTTACCGACATTTATACTATACTCAGTGGTTTTCTTATTTTATAATTCGTATTTGTCCGTTGAATAAATTATTTTTATCGTTCAGTTGAAAATTCATATTTGAACCATTCTTCCGTTTGTTTTGTGATTATAGGATCTCCCAGTTTTCAGAAGTAATATTTAATTGCTGAACATACCGTTCAGGAATTAAATTTATTTTTGTATCAGGAACCTCAGTGAATCGCCGACTTTCTCGGGTCTTGCTGAGATTTCATTCTCTTTTTGCCGTTTCTTTGTGAATAGTTTATCCCGGTTTCCAGAAATAATATTTAATTGCTGGACTTTTCGTTCAGGAATTAAATTTATTTTGTATCAGGAACCTCAGTGAATCGCCGACTTTCTCGGGTCTTGCTGAGATTTCATTCTCTTTTTGTCGTTTCCTTGTGAATAGTATACCCCGGTTTCCAAAAATAATATTTAATAACTGGACATCTCGTTCAGGAATTAAATTTATTTTTGTATAAGGAATCTCAGTGAATCGCCGACTTTCTCGGGTCTTGCTGAGATTTTTTTTCTTCTTCTCCGTTGTTGTTGTTAATAGCTGGTTATAGTAGTTTCAGAATTTTTTTCATTTTTCGGTTTTGATAGGTTTTATTAATTTTCAGAAATTTCCATCCATTTCCGCTGTTTAATTTTTTTTGGAGAGGGTTTATTGGTTTTCAGAAATTATATTTGAATACTGGGCGATCCAAAAGTTTCGCTCGGTTATTTAAATTTATTTTTGTATCAGGAATCTCAGTGAATCGCCGACTTTCTCGGGTTTTTCCGAGATTCCTTTCTTTGTCTCTCTGCCGTTCAAATTTGTTGATAGTAACTCCCGGTTTTAGGAACAATATTTGATTGCTGGACGATTCAAAAGTCTTGTACGGGAATTAAATTCGGACTAGAATATCAACCGATTGCCGACTGTCTGGGGTCTTGTTGATATTCTTATCTTCATAATTTTTACTGAAATTAAATTTTTTCAAAATTTGTCGAACCACTGCCTAGCACCGTGACATATTTAGTAATATTGAATACAATAGCACATTTTGTAAAACCACTGAGTCCGAATAAACCATATTGTTTTTTTTGTGATTTGCATTATAATTAAATTGTTTTCTATACTATCTCTTTTATATCTGGTGTATATAATTTTTTGTTTGAGTGCCCGTCTTCTTGCTAGCATTATTAGCAGGTACGGAAAAGGTTTTTTTTGTTGCTGTTAACCGATTATAATTTTGGATTAGAATACAAACCTCCATTGAATTACCGTAGTTTTATTGATAATTTTTCTAGTATTTCGATCCTACAGTTAATGGTTATTTTATTTTACAACGGTAGTTGTCATATTGGTTTCAAAAGGTAATGATAGGTAATTTATTTGTGGTAAGAAAAAAATAAGTATACCACTACTTAGTCTCTACCGTCATTCATAGTTCGACCCCTGGAATTTTCCGTAACCTCCATCTGAGGCTATCTGGAACTCTTGACGCTAAGGGTCAAGGGGCCGTGGAGCAAACCACGTAAAAAATCTGGCGCCCGAGCATTGATTTGAAAATTTTGCATCGAGGGTGTCCAAAGTGACGTGTCTAGTTGATAAGAGCCGGAGCGAGGTGAGAAAGAACGTCACAAATTGGCGCCCGAGCAGGGACTCATATGTTAATTTTTTTTAGGAACCGTTATAATTTTTTTTTCTTGTCTCCATATAGCGTATTAGAGCAGAGACTTGATTGTTAATTTGATACAAACCGTTTAAATTTTTTTTATTGTTGATTTGAACAAGGACCGTTATTCCGTTTTCGATTTTTTTGTTGTTTTGTGCAGATATTTTTATTCTATTTTTGCCTTGTAGTTGTAGAGAGAGCCGATTATAGTGGAAACTGTTTTATACCGTTTTGATTTTTCTTCCTTAAAGTGCTGTTGTATTCTTGTTATTCTGGTTTCGACTGTCTCTTATCGTAGTGTTGAATAGAACAGGTAGCGGTTTATCCCGTTTTTCAATATAAGAGGAGATATAAAGTAAATGTCTAGGAGAAACTCTGAGGAGCTAGACATCACTTTCCTATTTGACCGAGAAGCTGTTGACAAAACACCCGTTCCTTCAGTACCGTCCCAACAACCGACCGTAATTTCTGTTGAAGAGGTTATAGACCAACGAGTAAGCTGGGTGTATACCCTTAAAAACGAGGAATTGAATGCACATTTGAAGAAAAGAAATTTATCCATTGCGGGAATCGTTCCGGAGAAACGGAAAAGACTGGTTAATTTCTTAAGACGGAAAAATAGGTCCCCGCAAACCGCTGTTGACCAGACGAAACCTACCATTCACCCGACCGCTATGGCAACTCCACCGATAAATGTACACGATTGGAAGGTCTCTTTTGGAAATCGGGGAGATCCTGCCTCGTTTATAGAAAGAATTGAGGAGATATGCACGGCAAAGAATGTCCAGAAAGATAGTTTGCTGCCAGTTTTACCGGAATTACTATCAGGTGTACCCGCATTTTGGTACCGTAACAACCGGAGTAGGTACACGACCTGGGAAGAATTCGAAACAGATTTCCGTATCTTCTTCTATCCCGTTAATTACGAGGTGGACTTAGAAGCCGAAATAGGTCGACGTTTACAACGGAGAAATGAGTCCGCCGCTACCTTTATAACCGAGCTTCAAACTCTCATGCGTAGACATGGAAAATTAACTCCCGAACAACAGTTAGCATGGCTGTACCGCAACCTATTGCCCGAATACAGGCTGCAAATCAGAAAAGGGGACTTTCATGATTTTTCCCCATTTTGTCAGGTGGTAAGGGAATATGAGCTTCTCAGGAAGGAACTCCAATACGTACCCAGCCACAGTGGACCGAACCGTGGACCAAATCCCCGTCCGCAGCCAACAGCACCAAGATATCCGTCTCACAACTCTACTCCTGGTCCTTCCAGAGTACCCGTCGCAAGCTCCAGTCCACCGTCACCGTCCGATGCTCCTCGCCGTCCGCCTCCGAATACGACACAGCAGCCGTCTGGATCAGCTTCTCGTGAACAAATTTGTTTTCGCTGCGGAGAAGCTGGACATTACCGAAACAATTGTCAAAATCCTCCAAAAATATTCTGCTCTTATTGCCGTAAGGAGGGAGTACTTTCCCGTGATTGTTCCTGCAGGAGGCAGGAAAACTAATTCGAAGCTGTCCCGAGGAGAGGCCGACACAGTTTCCGCAAATCTTTGCCTCTCATACTGAACCACCGCCGGCAGAAATTAACGACCCCCGTCCGCACATAGACGTCGAAATAGGCAATCACAAATTTCAAGCGTTGTTAGATACCGGAGCAGCTAAATCATATATTGGTGATCAAGTAGCTAAGACATTTTCCCAAAGAAAGCAAACTATCGCCCGTCTAGGTACGAGGGCCCGTTTAGCTAATGGAAATATAGTCTCAATCACCGATACGTATGAGCTCAACTGGAAAATCGATGAAGTCAAGATGGAGGGTTCGTTAGAGCATTTACCCGGATTAATAACTGATATTGTTTTAGGACATGATGTGCTCCAAAAATATAATTTCCGTTTGGAGCTAGGAACTGGCACTATTTACATCGATAATAAAATAGTAAGGCGACAGTCATTAGCAAGTCCTGTTGGAATCTTAGGGTTGGTAAATCAATCAATGAAAGAAGTCGATGTTCCGATGATCACAGAAAACCGTTATTCTGGAAATCCAACCGTTTCCGAAGTCTCTGAGTCTACCCTGGAGTTAGGGGTTGACAAGGAGCAATCTGTTGTTGAAATTTACGTGTCTTCCCCGGTGTTGTTAGGGGTTGATGACGGAAAATCTGTTTCCGAAGTCTCTGCGTCTTCCCTGGAGCTAGGGGTTGACAAGGAGAAAGCTGTTGTTGACATTTCCGAGTCTTCCCCAGTGTTGTTAGGGGTTGATGACGGAAAATCTGTTTCCGAAGTCTCTGAGTCTTCTCTGGAGTTAGGGGTTGACAAGGAGCAGTATGTTGTTGAACTTTCCGAGTCTTCCCCGGTGTTGTTAGGGGTTGATGAAGGAAAACCTGTTGTTGAAGTCTCTGCGTCTTCCCTGGAGTTAGGGGTTGACAAGGAGCAATCTGTTCTGGAACTTTCCGAGTCGTCCCCGGTGTTGTTAGGGGTTGACGGAGGAAATTATGATTCCAAAGTCTCTGCGTCTTCCCTGGAGTTAGGGGTTGACAAAGAGACAACTTCTTTTGTATCATCTACGTTCTCCCTGGAAAATTCAGGGGATGACGAGAAGTATAATTACATAGGCTGCCCGTTTGAGAGCATAGTTCCACTAACAGAAAGAAACCTATCAAAGGAACAAACAAACAAATTGAACATCTTCCTAGATCGAGAGTTACCGAAATTTGAATCTTTACGAGGCCCGACTACACTAGTTGAACATGAAATCCGTTTGCTACAATCCCGTCCGATCAAACAGAGATACCGGCCAATGAACCCGAAAATGCAAGAAATTTGCAATGCTGAGATAGATGCCATGTTGGCAGAGGGAGTGATCGAACCCTCTACAAGTCCCTGGAGTTCTCCAATCGTCATTGTAAAGAAGAAAGATGGGAAAAACCGCTTCTGTATAGACTTCCGGAAAGTAAACGAGGTAACAATGAAAGATGCTTATCCTCTTCCGTTTATTAATGCTATTCTAGATAAATTGCGAAAAGCCAAGTACATTTCCAGCTTAGATTTAAAGAGTGGTTACTGGCAAGTTCCGTTAACACCGGAAAGCAAACCCAT